>JAMQGT020004260.1:0-65000 GCA_024447675.2 Pterophyllum scalare | reverse complement strand
TCTTGAGTGCACCTTGGATGCCAAAATAAGTTTATCAAGGAGCAAATGCAACCCTTTTTGAAACAAACTTCAGTGAAGAACAAAGATAAAGCATCTGGTGTCTTTGCCTTCATTGATAACCTGTGTGTCCAGAATATTCCTGTATGCACACTGAGGTCATTTTTTTAGTATATACAATGGCCAGAGTAGAGGGTACAATATTATGTGTTTTCAAAAAAGAGATGTATTGCAAATTGTGGTGGCACAACTGCCGAAGAAGTCCCCACTGATAACAACCTGCGGGACTGACTCCAACTGAGGCCTGAAAGAGTTTTGCACCCTAAGAGAGGACCTAGAGGCAACTTTGCCACAGTTCAGCTGAAGACCCTACTGCTATACAAAAACCTGGTTGCCAGAGATAACCTGTGCTGTTCTGGGGGTGACAGAACACAGCCTGGAGAGAAGAAAATAAAAAGCAAAATTGTGTGGGATATGAAAGACCACAGATGGACTTAACATGAAAGTTGAGGAACTGAAACCAAATAATCTTCCATATATCCCCAAATCGAGGTGCAACAACTGCATGCTGAATCTTATCCTCTCAACACGTGGGGTTCAAAATTACTTTCTTTTGCAGGCACTGTAATCATCCTGGTCACACTGCTAAATTTTTATCCTCAACACCAGCAGGTTTAAAACCAAACAGTCATGCTACTAAGGCCAACACAGTAGGGTCAGGCCATACTGAGGGACAAAGGGCTGCTGCAGCTCTCACTGGAGACTGCTGTTAATGCAGCAGCATTCGTAGTAGGTTTTGCGCTCATGAGACTATAAGATACTGGTTCACAAGTCACTTTGATGCAACAGGGCTTATTGATTTTGTGAAACTAACTGCAGCCAGTGGCCTAAATATTCCTTATGTAGGTCAATGGACTTTGAGATCAAGAGGCTCAAGACTGATAACCATGGAGATTTCATTGTGAAGGATGTTTTTCCTCTTTATGAATGTGACAAGAAATATATTTGGCTAGCCTGAAGGGAGGTAAACACAGTCCCAGGTCAATGCCATGTGAGCCTGGACTGGCCCCAAAGGAAAGGACTACTTTGGCCTGGATTAACTGCTTTAGAAGCTCAATTTTGTCCCAGTGGCAAGGACCCTGACTACAGTTAAGAAGGTAGTTTACCAATTCACATAGCAAACTGAATGATTTGCCTGTCTCCATAAGGCACTACCTGAAGATTTGTAGGCTCTATCAAGTAGATGACACAAATGTTTCACTTGTCCATCACTTCGTATCACCCTGTAGGAAATGGCAGAGTGGAATGGCTGAATCAATCTTTGTTAAAAAAGTTTCACACACTTGAGGCAGATAAACAGAGCAAATGGCCTTATACTACCAGCAGATAAGAATACTGGCTCATCTTTGGTCTCCACCATAGAATTATGGGTTTAGTTTAAAAAAAAACAAAGAAGCTAAACCACATGTACTTCTCCCACAGGAAAAGGTGTGGGTCTGAGGCTGTAACAGGCAGGATTAAGGTAAACTGAATAGGTAGGTGGTGGGACACTGGCTCGTTGGTGGCACAGGGGTAGCTTACAAATCTTTTGCTGTATACTCAAGGAAAGGGTGGGAATGAGAGAAACCTGCACCAATATACCTTTAAGCTTTTCATTCCTCTAACCAATAAACCACCGAGCAGTAGACAGGGCAGCAGAGTGAGTGGCGCAGCCACACATAGCTAGGGGCAGTTAGAAAACCAATTTGAAGCTGAACATTATGAGAAACCAGCACTGTAAGTGATACCTACTCAGGCAAGCTACACATGTGGTAGACAGCTGGGGGACAGCTATTGAGACAGAGTGTGAGAGAAGAAAATGAAGGGTAGGTCAGGAATCGTGAGGATATTGTTAGACTTCCAATTGATGGCTTGTTTTTTGTTTCCCCTGAGCAGCAGTGGCAGCATGCCAGTGGAGAACAGCAGAGGAAAGGAAATGGCTATTCATGTTTTTTTTGCCAACCCTTTATTGGATGTCTATAATTTTATCATTCTTTATATAAGGCCTTATTTTTGCTAGTTCTTGTTTGTCAAGGTTCTTCCAGCTTGTTTTAACTTGTATGTATTCAGAGTTAAACAATTTACCTATCTTAGGCCCCAGACACACAGGCCTATAGACTTTATGGCAACTCCTTGGCAAGCAGTGGTCGCTATGGAAAAATCAGCATTCCCCAACTGGTTGCAAGTTGTTGCTGGAGCTTTCTGGCAGTTGCTGCAAAGTTGATTGCTAAAGTCCCAGCCATGCAGGCCTAGAGAACAGTCAGTGATCCAATGGTAAAATGGAAAAGTGTGAGTTCCCCAACCGGTTGGCAAATGATTGCAAGAGGTGTTTTTGCTCTTGCTAGCTGAAACTTGGTGCAAAGAGGTATATGGTGCTGCCCTGAAAACCTTCTTGTAATTGCTTTGGTCATTAGCAGATTTCTGTATCACACTTCTTCAACTGTGAGGGGCCAGACAAGCAGCTATGCAAAAGACCCCTATGAAAAATGCAACAAGGGAACTATTTATCCCACCCGAGATAGGGTTACCGGGCCCCCACCATGGAGCCAGGCCTGGGGAGGGAGCTCGAGGGAGAGAGTCTGGTGGCCGGGCATTAGCCCATGGTGCCTGGCTCGAGCATAGCCTGAAGAGGAGACATGGGCCTGCCCTCCTATAGACCCACCACCCGCAGGAAGTGTAGTAGGGGTTGGAAGCATTATGTGCCGGGCGGTGGCCAAGGGTGGAGGCCCTGGTCGGACCAATCCCCGGATATCAACACTGGCTATTGGGACATGGAATGCCACCTCTCTGTTGAGGGAGGGAGCCTTGAGCTAGTGCGTGAAGTTAAGAGATTCTGGCTGGATATAGTCAGGCTCACTTCAACGCATGGCCTGGGCTCCTTAACCAGTCTCCTGGAGAGGGGCTGGACTCTGTTCCAGTCTGGAGTTGCCCTCGGTGGGAGGTGGCAAGCTGGGGTACAACTTGCTGCCTGTACGTTGGAGTTCTCACTGGTGGACTAGAGGGTTGCTTCCCTGTGCCTTTGGGCCGGGGAATGGGTCCTGACTGTTGTTTGCACTTATGCACCAAAAGACAGTTCAGAGTACCAACCCTTCTTGGAGTCGTGGGGCGTGGTGCTCAAGGGTGTTCCATGCAGTGACTCCATGGCTCTACTGGGAGACTTCAATGATGATCGATTTTGTAATCATATCATCAGATCTGCAGGCGTATGTTCTGGACGCTTGGGTGAAGAGAGGAGCTGAGCTGTCAACTGATCACTGCTTGGTGGTGAGTTGGATCAGGTGGTGGGGGAGGATGCTGGACAGACCAGATGCACCTAAACATATTGTGAGGGTGCACTGGGAATGCCTGGCAGAGGCCCCAGTCCACGAAATCTTCAACTCCCACCTTTGGCAGAACTTCAACAGCATTCTGAGGGAGGCTAAGGACATTGAGTCTGAATGGACCATGTTCTGAACCTCCATTGTTGAGGCTGCTGCTCAGAGCTGTGGCTGCAAGGTGGTTGGTGCCTGTCGTGGTGGTAATCCCTGAACCAGATGGTGGTCACCGAAGGTGAAGGGAGCCATCAAGCTGAAGAAGAAGTCCTATTGGGCATGATTAACCTGTGGGACTTGGGTGAAGGGTACTGGGAGGCCAAACGGAACACGGCTAGGGTGGAGGCTGAAGTGATTCTGGCAAACTGTCAGGGTAGACGAGATTCGCCCTGAGTTCTTAAAGGCTCGGGATGTTGTAGGGCTGTCTTGGTTGACACACCTCTGTAATATTGCATGGAGATCTTGGGCGTGTGCCACTGGATTGGAGGGCGGTTTTCATCCTGGTCGCGGAACACTGGACCAGCTCTTCATCCTCATGAGGATATTTGAGTGTGCGAGGGAGTTTGCCCATCCAGGCAACATGTGTTTTGTGGACTTGGAGAAGGTATTTGACCATGCCCCTTGGGGTATCCTATGGGGGTTACTGTAGGAGTATGGAGTGTCTGGCCCATTGTTGTGGGCCATTCACTTCCTGGTCAACCGCAGCGAGAGCTTGGTCTGTATTGCTGACAATAAGTCGGACTCGTTTCCTGTGGGTGTTGGACTTCATCAGGGCTGCCTTTTGTCACTGATTCTGTTCATAATCTTTATGGACAGAATCTATAGGTGTAGCCAAGTAGTAGAAGGCTTCCACCTTGGTGGCCTCAGAATCTCATCTCTACTTTTTGCGAATGATGCTGTCCTGTTGGCTTTATCAGGTGGTGGCCTCCAGCTCCCAGTGGAATGGTTTGCAGTCGAGTGTGAAGTGGCATGAGAATTGGAGTTGCGTCTGCTGTGATGCAGATGCAGCTCCACCATGACATTGGTCTGTCATGGTGAAGAGGGAACTGAGTGTGAAAGCGAAGCTGTCGATTTACCAGGCAATCTATGTCCCTACCCTCACCTATGGTCATGAGCTTTGGGTAGTGACTGAAAGACTGAGATTGCGAATACAAGTGATAGAAATGAGCTCCCTCCGAAGAGTGGCTGGGCTCTCCCTTAGAGATGGAGTGAGCCACAGTGGGACAGTGGGAGTTACCCCTCCCTACCCCTCCCAGCTGCTCCCCACTGATCGTCACTGTCACTCCTGGAGTGTGGGTGTCTGGGGGCCCTGGGGTGCGTGGCCGGATGTCTTGGCTTGGCTTTTGGCCTGCTCCCTTTGCTGCTGTGGCCTCCGGGTGGCTCGGGCCTCTTTGGTGTGGTGGGGGCTCTGCTGGGTGCCGGGCGGTTCCCGGGGTGCCTTGGGCCTCGGGACTGCATTCTCGGCTTGTGCTTGGGGTGCCGGCCTGCCGGGGGGGTGGGCAGCTTATTGCCTCTGGCTCTCTGGGCTCCTGCCCGTTGACCGTGGGGGCTCCGTCTGGGGTCTCCGTCTGGGGTCTCCCTCCTCCCTCCTCTGGGGTGTGCGCACAGTTGCCATTGGGATGTGTGGCCTCAGGTCTTCTAAGCTCCTGGTGGGCTGTGGATGACCCCGGTCCCCTGGGTCTTTCCCTGCTTGAGTCTGGATCATGATGGGGGTGGTTGCGGCTTCTTGCTCTCATTATTGAGTACGTTGCATGAGAGAGGCACACACACATTACTACAACTACTGGACAGCAAGACTGTATGTATGTGTGTATATGTATATGCATGTATATATATATATATATATATATATATATATATATATATATATATATATGAATGTGTATGCATGTGTAGCTATCTACCTCATTTTTTTTCTTCTTTGTGTTCTCACCCACTTTTTAATTTATTTTTTCTTCTTTCCTCTATTTCTCTTCTTCTCTTCCTGCCTGTGAGATCTGGCAAGAATAAATAAAATATAACTAAAAATACAATTAACAAGAATAACCTATAGAAAACTTATAGAGCTCTTCTTGTAAAAGCAAATAGGCTTGGTACAATAGTGCATTTGGATCATCATTTTGATTGCGAAAACTGCCAGACATGATAGGCCCAAAAAAAAAAGAAAAAAAGAGATGGAGTAAGGAGTCCAGCCATTTGAGAGGGACTCAAAGTAGAGCCACTGCTCCTCCACTTTGAAAGGAGCCAGTTGAGGTGGTTTGGATTAGGATACCTCCTGACTGCCTCTTGGGTGAGGTGTTTTGGGCATGTCCTACAGAGAGGAGGCCCCGGGGCAGACCCAGGACACCCGTGAGAGATTATATCTCTCTGCTGGCCTTGGAATGACTTGGGGTCCCCCTGGACGAGCTGGAGGAGGTAGCTGGGGAGAGGGAGGTCTGGGCTTCTCTGCTTAGGCTGTTGCCCCCACAACCCGGACCCGGATAAGCAGAAGAAAATAGATGGATGGATGGCACTTCTTCAGTTTCTCTACCGTTTGGTGCTTACTTAGTGAGTGTTTGTAGGCAAATCATCTTACATTCAAAGTTTTAACATTCTCATAAACTTCATTAACCCGCACCTCTGTAATTTTGGTTCCAACAGTCAGCACCCTCACAGCTGTCTGTAGAAATCTGATAGTGACCAAAGCAATTATTAGGAAGTTTTTGGTGCAGCACCCTCTTTGTGACTGATTTCACCCAGCAACGGTCAGCATCCTCCAGGAACCACTCATCAACCAGTCAGTAAATACAAAATTTTCTCTTGCAACCAGAGGATGCCAGGGTGTCCCTGACTGAGGCCTTCGGTGGAGCTCTGAAAGATAATTTAATTTTGATGCACTCTTGAGTTAAAACACCAGAAATCAACTGTACTTCTTATGAAGAGTTTCACCTTGTTTTACCTCTAAATGTGGCATTTGTCAGGTCAGTATTTGATAGAATTTTCCTAGATAATTCATAAAAATGTAACAGGTTTTTCAATTGAAAAAAAATTAGATTCAGTCATTTTGAACAGTAGCAGGTACATAAAAAGTTATTCTTATAATATTTATTGTCAGTCTCTTTGCTCCCTGTGTTCATCCAGATTTTCTGATATGTATTCATATATTGTGGTTTTTCATTTTGTCATCCCAAAATTGCCACATGTGCCACGTGGGCTTACAGCAATACTTTAGTTGAGTCCTGCAGTCACCCCTCACAGATAGCTGTGAGGGGTGACTGCTGGAACCAAAATTAAAGATAGGTGGAGGTCAGTGGAGGTTTATAAGAATATTAAAACTGTATGTATCTATACAGAAGGCATGCCTGGGTCAGAGTAAGCTGATATGTTCAGAATTGATGGATGTTTCTGGATGAACGATGAAAAGACCAGAATTGCATCTTTTTGTGTATCATGGTATTTCACAACAAGATTAACGCTGTTCCTCTTCAGTGCCTGGAATCTGCTTATAAAGGATTTGGATGATCACAGTGACTCAATTTTACTTCATAAATGCCAATACATATCTGATGTGCTCAGAGGATTGTTCAAGCAAATGAACTTGCAACTATTGTAGTGTTCACCTCCTCTAAATGTGGCTGTTCTAGTTTTTTTTAGCAGAAGTCAAAGATCATACTAAATGAATGGGGCTTTACTTGCATCAAATCATGGGAAGTGTTACAATTACAGAATTTTCTAAGTTGTAAATGAAAGCAAAAATATTGTTAAAATAATGCTTTTTCATAGGATGTACTAGTGTCAAACTACTGTTCAATGAAGAAACCAAGCGACAGAAGAATTGAGGAACCAATCACCATAACTTAGCCTCTGGGGAAAATAGCCATTATTTCAGGGCTTCTCATGTAGAATATTTTTTTCTGGGACTTTAAAAAAGCTCAGACAATGGCTGATCCACAAATCCACAGTATAACATGGTGGTTGGAATATTCAGGCCTTCATTAGCAGTATGATGCACATGCTTGTTTGCACATTTGAGAAGAAGGATTCATACTGCAGCAATTTAATGATCCCAAACACATCTTGAAGACCAAAGAAGGCCAAGGATTTCTGTCATAGAATTTCATTCATAGTTATCTCAAACCACAGAACATTTATAGGAGCTCTTGAAGACTGAGAAAGCCAGATCTGTCTGATGTCACAAGAAGGTCTTTCAAACATTGTTGAATCATGCTCAGATAAAATGGGTTATCAGGGTTTGCACAAGTTTGCAGCTCATATGCATGCTGTCATTAAAGCAAAACAGGGAAAACAGGATCTTACCAAACAGTAAGATACATAGTTCACATTGCTAAAGACAAAGTAAGTCAGACAAACATGCAGACTGGACCTCTGAGGAGAAGGTTGCTGCATACTCAAGTGCTATAAGTGCCTGGGAGTCATCTTACAAGAAACACTTATTGCATTTTGTATTGAGCATGATGTTATGAAAAATTAATATTGGGATGGCATGTCTTCCTCTGCTTAGACTCTCTGTGTTAGAAGTCTCTGTGCCTGTTTGTATATGCAAATGCACATGCATTGCTTTACTTTCTGTATTTCTGTTTTGTACACACATGACTGGATATGAGAATGTGTGGTTGCATAAATATATGATTCTGCACAAGTTACAGGAGCTGTATGATTACATGCATATCACTGAAGTTTCCACCTTGAGATCATTTTTTAATGAAGCTGTCCAGTGAATCCATGTCTGAGTAGCTCAACTGACAATTGACTTATTGCACAGGGCTTCCCCCTATTTACTGCATTTACTCTCCACATTCCCCAAGGTTAGTGCATATATCGACTCTGCTATTGACAAAACAATAGCAAAAAGTACTATCTTAAAGTAAACTGATAGATATACAAAACAAGAAGAGCTGAAAACAGCAGTTGCAGCACATAAAAGCAAAGTATTTCATAGTGGTTTATGTGAAACATGTTGTGATATGTACTACATTAAATCTTATCAGGACATCATGTAGCTTGTTCCTCAGGATCCTTTGAACTGACTTCATGTTAGTTTTCAGGGGAAAATTGTGGTTGTGAAGCTACCTTAAGTTAAATCATCATTTATATCCCATCTTTCTTTCATTTTAGAAATTAATGCAGGCAACCTGTACTCTTTAAATGATGATGGATTACTTTGAGTAGATCAAAGAAAATCCTATAAATGGATTGCACATGAAAAAAATGTTCTGTGCAGTTTCTCCAAATATAAGTTTTCAAATCTGTGCACTGATACTGAAACGGATTAGAGGCTTATGAATCCATTTCCCCGTTTGATTTTTAAAGAACCTTTGCTGCTGAAATTTGCAGCACTAATCCCCCTATAGTGTTTTGCTATTGTGCATGCTTTCACGCAGAGCAGCATTTATTCTGCATTTCCTTGGAAAATCAGTTCAAAGCCAAACTGCCACAATATAGTATTTTCTAGAATTCTGCTTGTCCTGAATTGGATAAGTTGAAGAAAATAAATATATTGATGGATGGATGGATGGATGGATGGATGGGTTGTAGAGCTTCCATTCTTTTTGTGCAATTATTCTACTTAAAAAAAAAAACAAGTACATTTCTGCACATTATTGGAACAAATAAAAACCAGATGATGAATGATGTAGCCGTATGTAGGCTAAGATGGAACTGGAAATAATGTTGGTCTGATTTTTTGGAACAGTCATTTGTAGCCCATAAAATGGGACGAAAAGACACGCACTAACCAGTAAAATGGGCTAGACAGAAGAAACTGCCACAATGTTTTCAAATCAACTTGCAGGTACTGTTTTGTTCACCTCTTCTAAAAATGGTTCTTCCATTTTTAAGCAGAAGTCAAAATATTACTCTAAATGAGAGGAGCTTTCTCTGCATAAAAGTATGGAAAGAGTGAAGGTTTCTAATCAAATAAAGTGATCAGAGATCAATCAATTAAATCTCAATGTTTCTGAAAAGAAATCCATATATAGGCATAAAGTTGATTACAGTGTATGATGAATGCATGAAGGGCACAAAGCCATCAATCCCCAATGAATCAACTGCTGATACTTTGAGGAATTTGTTGCACACCACCAGCTGCTTACCTCTGAATCTATGTCTGAAATCTCAAATCTGCGAAGGGAAGGACACCACAATAACTCTCCACCATCATTCCTCTTGGCAGCTTGGAAAATGTGTTCACTCCCCAGTAACCTGTTCAAATCCTCTGTCATGGATACCTGCAAGACTGCAAATCCTGATGAGCACAATTCAAAGAACTGCTCATACTTACTTGGCCTCCGCTAGCTCTCCTCTTCTCCCACAGTGCTTCTGCAGTCAGACCGAGGTCCCAAGGTCCACATTCATCCTCTGTTAACGTTTATCTGCCTTTCAATAAACCTTGAAGTGACTGTTTGTTGCGATTTGGTGCTATATAAATAAAACTGAATTGAATTGAATGGAACCATGCTGGGTGAGTCAGAATCCAGATTCCTACCTTTGCTTAAATACGACAGGCTAAGAAGAGAGATTGGCAGATGTTGTATCTGGAAAACAACCTACAAGTATTAAACATAACAGGAAACTCAGTCCTTTATGTTGCAGTCTCATCAACTTTGCTTCAACCAAATGCATACAACCTAAGTGTTGATGTCATTTTCCTAACATGCTCCACAATAACAATGCTAATATACAGAATATTTAGGAGGCACAATATTGACCATGTCCACCATCGTACTGAGACGAGAGCACACAAAGGGATGATGAGAATGTAATAATTGTTGAGCTGTTTTGTTTGTTAGATAAGACGAGACCAATAAAGAAACTACATTTTATGCTGCCAGACACTCCATCTAGTAGCATGATTATATAGAAAATCGAGGCGCAAGTCTAAGCCCACATCATCTGGGTACCATATATATCTGTATATGTTGTCCCACTGTATTTAAAGGCTGTTGGAAGGTACTAACCCATTGACAGACAGGCCATTGTTTTCATTAGTGTGAACAAACTCCTGTAGAATCACAAACAAAGCTGAGTTTGGTTAACATGACCACCATTTCCTGTGAAAGCCAAAAACGATCCCCAGAGGAGCAGGAAGGAATGCACTGACACAGATCTTCTGGGAATCATCTTTGGATCCAGTATTTCTCATCATTCTGCCCTTGAGGTAAATGTAGTGGATATGTAACATGTCTCATGACTAAGGTAAACACCTAGAAAAGCCAGTGTCTATCCTCTGTGTTGTTTAATTTCTGATCTTTTTTAAGAAAATGACCAAAGGCATGAGGCACTGACAACAATGCCTCCCCAGCTCTTGCCTTAATAATAATAATGATCCTTTCTTTATCCATGTTCCTTTATTCATTCGCCCCTCTACCCCTCCCCTCTTTAGTCCATTTGCACCGTCCCCTATTCCAGGTTAGTTCCACCACAGTGGGAGACAGCCAAACACAACAATCCCACTCATACACAACACATACTCGTATATTCCCCGAGGGTGCAGGGCAATAACTCCTCTATCTGTAAGTCATAGTGTCTCTCCTCTTGGGTCCATACTTCAGCGTGTTTCTTCAACTTGCCTTTGGGGCTAGAAAATGGCACACTGCTACGTTTTTCTTCTTTATCCGGTCCAGATAACCTTATGTGTTGGACAGGGCAGGGGAAACCCACAGATAACAAGCATGCTCGCTGTCACTGAGAAGACAATAGGAAGCTCATCCGGCGGCATCATCTTAGAGCTTTTTTATATCTGAGCAAAAGTGATGATGAGGTGTTGGGGCAGTCTGTCTGGGGTAGCATCAAGGTGGACCATGCATTACTTAGAGCTGACCCGTATCACATCTTCAAAGACTATATTCAAATACGTCTCAAAAATGCTGCAAGGCAAAAAAACAAAACAAAAAAGGCCTTTGCATGAACAAACAGACAGGCACAGTGTAAAGCCATTTGTATTTGTCTTGTTCTCCATTTCTCAATAACACCGGAAAATTGAAGTGTCATTTTCATATTTTCTACAATTTAGAACCCTTCTTGTATTTTCAAAGTGTACGTTGCCCTTTAATTGAACGTACAGGGTGAATATATTATGTTTTCCTATGATATCGATTCCACATCTTTGCCCACTCAAAGCTCTCAAGGCCAACATTAAAATGTCTTGCTCCCCCATCTTCATCTTTATTTGATGGTGGGTATTGCTCTCATCCACACACACTCAATTCTCTGCTCTTCACTCCTTGATATTAAGTGTGTGTGAATCTGTATGGACTGTAAAGGCTGCCTCAGTACCCTTTACTGGTTTCATCCGTGGCCTGACATGAATAGGCCAGTTATGGCTGCCTTAAGAGCTTATGGATTAAAAGGAGGATGTGCGCTGTTAGTGCAAAACAAGACATTAGGAGCTCTTTATTAGCTAATCATACAGACAATGGGCTTAAAGCACTTCTATAAAACAATGTAATGACAAAAGCAAAGGATTATTTGCAAGACTTGATGCTTGTATGGTCCATTTGCATTAATTAAGAGGGTGGTGATCTGTATTGCAGCAATTAAGAGAGAGCTGTTGATAAATTGAGGGTAGAGCCTACTTTAAGAGACGACAAGATAGCTCTATTAGGATATGACTGCACGAGAATCTTATAAAATTAGGACATTACTTTTATAGTGTGCAAACATTGAGTGGGTGACCCCCCCCCTCCCCCAATATCAATATTTTAATCCTATGCTCTAGATTCAAGCAAGCATTTAAAATGTGAGACATTTCTTAGTTACATATCAGTGGCTCAAAATGTTCTCTATTAATTGTTTGTCATTTGCTGGGACCACCGTGAGGCTGGGAAGAGGAGAGGCAAGCAGAAAGATGTGTGGCCATCAGTTGGGGTTTTATCATCTTTGACCCCCCTCTCCTCCCCTGATTAGTGAGCTTGGAGCAAGTTTGGCACTCTTCTGTAATGTGTGAAAGACCACCAGCGCCTGCCTGTCCACATCGGCTGAACACCGTTTTTCAAAAGAAGATCAGATAATATTTGATGTCTCTTTTTAGGCACACATGCTGTGTTCGGACAAGACGATTCTTTTATCTGTAATGATCATCACTGTGTCACATTAGGCAATAGCAGACTTATAAAATCTTGCCATCTATTACTGAGAGACATGACAGATTACACATTACTCCTCGATCAATCATGCTTTTACGATGTGCATGATGTCATTGAGGAGGAGGTGCTAGCCAGATTTTTTTTTTTTTACAAGAAAATAATTTAAACAGACCATGGCAGTGGCAGTGTGTATCATTCTAGCTGCCCTGTGCGCCTCCATTTTAAAGTTCTACCTCTTTATATCAGCAACATCGTTCCTCAGTTTGCTTGGCCGTGTTTTTGAATTGTGCACAACTGAGTGGTAGAAAAAAACTCTTTGTCCTTTGTGCTCATGAGGTCTAACCTCACAGAAGTGAAGGAACTTTTTTGACAAAAAGTTCCTTTCAGTCGGGACATTGTGAGGTGTTCCAGATGCAGCATTGGCTTTCATCCATTATAAGACACTACAAGAGAAATTAGACTTGCATGGATGGTATATTGGCTGGAAATGCCAGGAAATTTACACAAATATAGATCAGCTTTTCTTCTGTGATACCCCACCCGGGAGGTGGGTGAGGTATCTCAACTGTGTTTTTTCCCCTTTAAAGATTATAAAGATTTTACATAGAAGCATTTTTTTTTTGTATACATATATCAACACATTTTCACAATGAGATTTATAAAAGTATGCTCCAGGAGCTTTAATCACACACCTTTGGATGGCATTATTTGGCAACAGAATGAAATCAGGTCACCTAACTTGTTAATAAACAGTTATCATCAAGGGTGAATGTAAGTGGGCATGTCCACGCAGGGTGTATTTTTAATGCATGTGTGTCCGTGTGAGAGTGTCCCTCGAGGGCGCAACTGCAGTAATGATTTACTAAATGTCAAGTGAACAGTAGTGGGGAGAAAAACACCATGCAGGCATGTTGGCTGGAAGCTCTTTAGCATTTCACGCCCTGATTGTGAGACAGCTCCTTTGGTCAGCACACAGCACTGAGGCAGCAGCATGTTCTGAAAATTCAGTGCATACACCCATGGTCACTTTAAGAACCATACTCAACTCTTTACATATATACAAATGAGCACATACACCCTCTGTAAGTGCTTGACAAGGTCAAGGTGAGCCTGAAATGGGAGGAGAACTTGAACACTTCTCTCTTTCATACTTTAACTCTTCTTTTCTTACTTTTTTCCATTTTTCTCCAAAGCTGCCACCAAATGCTGAGCTTTATCACTGACAGCTTTTAAGTAGAGAGAACACAAACCATCTCTGCAACACCAGCTTTTATGAGTCGGTTCTCTCACACAGACAGCATGCTTTGGTCTCTTGGGTGGGCATCACAGTCGACGACAGCCTGATGCAGGGTTGAGAGGCTGCCATGTCGGCTGTCTACCCCCTCTCAGGCTCATCTCCAGGGTCCACAGAGACCGTGAAAAGAGGCCTATCACCAGCGCTTCTGTTGCCTAATCACTTTCTCTCTCTTGCTCTCTTTTCTCTTCATCCCTTTAGCATCTACTGCTGCCGTTTGCAATTGCACTCCGCTGTCCCCACACCATCATTTATTTATTTGTCCCCTTTTTCAGCGTTGCTTTTCTTACAGCTCTCTGATTTTTCTGGATTTGTAAGGAAAATGGCCCAGATGGCACCAAAAGCAAGGCCTTAGACACACAAAATGAAAATGCAGACACAATCCAATCTGCCAGCAAAGCCTTTATGCAAAAGCAGGTCATCGTGTTTAGCACATGCAAATGGTACAAAGGAGCGACAAAGGGAGAAGGGTGGTGAAAGGGGATATGTAGGCAAAACTTTATATCGGTCTTGAATGTTGGATCCACTTTGGTGATCTTGTAACAATCTACAATCTTGAAGTGGCAGTGGCTTTCAGGTTCATGTTCTACTCTTACTTTTTCTTCATGACAGACACATACAGTACACAGAGATGTTTGTGTCATTTTTGGCCTCAAACACATGCTTAGTGTGGGTGCTTCATGTGTGTGAAGGTTGCTGGGAGGGATGATTGAGGAATCCAACAAGGTCAAGACCAAATACAGATACTGAACAGATACTTGAGCCCGGTGGCCACAAGAGGGACATCAAGAGAGACCCCAAAACGTGCTTTAAATGTCTCTAAAGTGCACTTTGGGAAAACAGCAGTTGACTTCAAGTTGATGCACTTGCTTGCAGTGCCTCTATCTGGTCTGTCCCGCTAATGTAGCGTACAAGAGCATCTCTTAGTCCATCTCTGTTTTGCTTGCAGCCACTCCCAGGCCTGCATTGTTCTATCAAATGTGGAAGTAAAATACAAGTATTTATATTGTTTGACGATCGTCAGTAGGCAACACTGCTTATATCAACATGTGTTCATGCTGTATGCACTCACAGGAAATGAATTTCTCGCAACAACCTGTGCGAGATTGCCAGTCTGATGATATTTGGTGTGATGTGATCGCCACAGGAAGATATTTAAACAAGACAATGATTAACTCTCTGTCAAGATTTAGTTACTTTGCATTGTTTTATGATGGAAAACTGGGCGCTGACACTGATAATTGAATTAAAACTGATTTTAAAATAGGCACCTGTAAGGACTGACTGATTCTATTTGTGATTCTAAAATTACCCTCATCACAATGTTTTAATATAATGGCCTCAAGCACAGAAGTCAAAACATTTGATAAGGCCTGCATCACAGGAAGAAGATACTATCAGCATGTGATAACACCAGCAGTGTTGGGGTTGTTACTCAAAAAAAGTGACGTTAATCACATATTGCGCATCACTTTTCTTAAAAGTAATTCACTATGTTACTTAATTACTTGCCAGAGAAACTAATTTGTTACACTACTCATTACATTACTTTTGTGTTAAATACAATAATCGTCATATATTTATCAGTTAACAGTATAAACTTTAGGCTACAATACAGCATATCCCTATTCTAATGACGACATACATATGATCTTTCTTTTAGTATTAACATAAGAACACCAGCACAAAGAGACCTTAAAGTGATTGCTACTGTAGAAACATGCAAAGGTAGAAGTGGAGGCTACAATGCTGCAAACCTGACTGCTCATCACTGACCGTTGAAGCTGCTGGACTGGGGTCAGCATGCATTCAGCTCTAACATTACTCTGGGTTTTTCGCTAGCTTTGTGTTAGCATGCTGTCTGTGCAGATGGTTGCAAAAAGATGAAGTTTTGCTATCAGTATAGTGCAACTGTTTCTGTCCTGGATGCAGCTTGCATTTCACCATTGTGCTCTTCTCTTTCGTGCAATAAAAATAAAAATAATGTCCAAATCTTGACTGCTCAGAAGTTGAAGACCACCCCACCAGTTTCCTCCTCCTGCATGCAAACTGAAATCAGCTGATTGTAGCCAGTGTGCAGGAAGAAAAATGTATGATTGCTTGATCTTTTTTTCTTTTTCTATCCACTCACTGTTGATAACTGAATAACCATTGTAACGCGAGTAATGGCACAATTGTAACCATAATGTAATTACTGAATTTAGTACAGTAATATGTTACATTACTGTGTTACTGCAAAATGCGTACAATAGTACAACACTGTGTTACACCCAACGCTAATGACCAGCATTACCACAGCAATGAACAATTGGTTCTTTTAGACTAATACACAGACTGAAAATTGGAATGACATGTATTCACACATCAAGGCCAATTTAATTCATGTACACTGGTAGTGTAAATGTAAGGTCAGGATTCACCCTGGTGCCTACTGATCTTTGGGTTTTATTATACTCATGTCTGAATCTGTCACCTGCTCACCTGGACAGAGGAGACACAGCTGCCGAGCAAAAATAGCTAAGTCAGCCCGCTTTCTATCTACGTAGTGCCAGAAGAGTGGAATTGTTCATCTCTTTTTGTCCATTGCTGATGTCTTTATCTGTCTTTATCTTGCATGTGTATGGATGTTCCAAAACTAATTTTTTTTTCAATCAGTGTATGTCTCTCTAACACACTTGTTCACTTTTCCTCTTTTGTCACCTCTTGCTTATCTTGATTTCTGAGCACAGTAGAAGACAGGTGTTCCTGGCTGGTGTTGCTTTCCAGCACCAAGAGTGGTAAGATAACACCTTCAACCCAACTTACATCCATTTACCTAAACAACTGTGGTATAGTAACATTACCACTGTCCACTATGTGAACGTGTGTGTGTGTGCGCACATGCACATGTGTGCATGTGTGTCGGTCTGTGTAAGTGCATTTTGTTCTTGCGTTTGGGGGGCTGGGGGTTAGATTTCATCCTGATAGCAGGGCCAGCCGTGGAGGAGGGCCAAACATATGTTCTGAGGGCCAGGAACAAAAGCACTGACACGTTAGCCTTTTCACGGAGATGACCTTTCCGCCGCTCCCTATCCCAGCCTCAGTGCCTGCCGCTGTCCTTTTGTCTGCCAGTCTGCCCCAGGCCCAGCTCAAGCCGAGCGCTAGAATTTCTCCTCATCTCCCCAAATCTCCCTTGACTAAATGTCAGGATTACATATTTCTCTGCTCACACTGAGGGCTTTAATTAGCACTACTGTGTTCATACAGTAAATGTGTGACTTTGTGCATTAGAGGACAAACACGCATAAGTCTGTGCCAGTTTACTGTATGGATGTCCATGTTACACATACCTCTGCAACCATGGAGGCTTACCTACTTGCAGATTTAACCTGTGTGCTGAGCAGAATTCTCCAATTAGTGCCAGGGTTTTCACTCTTTCACTCTAGGCCAGGGTGGACTGAGAAGATGGGGGGGGGGTGGAGAGAGAGAATAGGTGAGAAAAAGATGGAGAATGACACTCAACAGTGGTAGCAGATCTGCTAATGTGCCAGAAAAGTAATGCACACACAGAGAAACACACATAAAACACAGGGTCACACAGAAACCTGAGGCAACCAGAAGGACACTCATAGAGATGGCATAATTAATTCTATTGTTATAGGGTTTTTTTTTTCCTTTGGTTTAAGTGTCAATTAAGCCAAGGTGACTAAGAGTTTGAAGGTTAGACTCAGCCTTTTGTATTGCTGCTGCTGGGAAAACCAATCAGCACAAAAGAACTAATAATTTGTGTAATAAATGGATAGGCTTTATTAAGTGTGTTCTTTAACAGCTGAATGTCTGAACCCAAAGGACCGTCACAAACCTGCATAAAAACCACTGTAGCTCAAAAGGTCTCAGTGTTCAGTAGCTGTAGGATAATGTTAACAAGTCCAGTCCAGTCTAAGTCTGTACATGCAAACACAACTGATACTGTGAAGCATCAGGATATATTTTGGTCTTACATGAACGTGATGTTTCCATTATTTTCAGCTCGAAAGGCTATTTTGTATCTAAGTCTGATGTTAATGAGGGAACAATGATTTAATAATTCACGCTCATCTGCCCTGCCCACTGACACTGTTCTCAGCGGCCTTGCCTCACTATCTCAGCTTCACAGCACAATAACAGATCAACAACAACAAAAACCAAAAAAGTCACACAACACCGGCAAAACGTAACACCACCGAGGCAAAGAATTTTCATTGTTTCAGGCTGTCTATAAATATCTAAAGGTTATGCTAATAGATGATTAGTGTGTGATGTATGAGAGAGAGAGAGAGAGAGAAACTGTGTAAAGGCACGTCACATCACACTGTCAAGACAGGCCCTTTCCCTCATGCACTTGGAGAGGCTGGCAGTTACCCAGTCCTCCATGAGCACACGCCGTGGACTGGTTCTGAACTGGTTCCCTCACTTGAGGCTAGCCTGGGACCAAACCCTGCGTCACCTCTAATTAGGGAAGGCGCCCAGGCACAGACATAACGAGCTGATGAATAATTAGAATTGGAGGAAATTGTGCAGCCAGGGTGGCAAATCTGGAGGGACAAGTGCTGAAAACAAGGCAAGCAGCATTAAGTCCACAGTCAGTCAAATCTGTGAACTTGGCCAGCGGCGTTAACACTAGGCCTGTGTGAAGAGGAATAAAGCTCCACCACTGGTGGCAAGCCAAGGCCATAGTCAGACCCCCAGGGCCGATTAAAGGAAACAAATAAGACATGGGTGATAAATGAATCCATAAATTGTCAACGATGAATATTAATTTCTTAGTACTCTGGCGTTGTGGAAATGCTAAACCATGTGCAAAAGGATGAAGCGGGTTGATACTGACAATACTGTGTCAACATTTTTGATGCAGCATGTCACAATCCTGATAAATGATTGACAGTCATGTTTGGCTGCAAGTACTGTTCTCACTTCCAACGTCCATGCTGAGGCGAGATTAGCCCACCCTCTCTGTATTTTTCTGAGAAGCCAAAAATGTGGGCCACCCTGTTACACTTATTATATAGTAAATTTGAGGCTAAAGCTAATGTATATTTTAATATTTTAGTTTCACATTATGAGATTTTTCCAGGTGTGAATTTCCAAAAGTAAAACGCTGAATCATTGAGGAAGTGGTGGCAAAGTGAAGCGACAGCAATAATGATCGGGTGTTAGAGGGCTAACATCTAAATGACACAGTTTGGGTCAGTTGTTTTCTCTCACAAACATACCCCTCATTATTATGCACGGGGTCAGTGCTGGCGTGAGAGGGGGTGAACAGTCCTCCCGAGGGTCTTGATTGGGGTAGTAGCAGGGGAGTGACGAGGACATCCACGGGGGAGAATGTACGGATTGTGCCCCTGTGACAATCCCTGACAGCCAACATTGTTGCACAGCGTTAATTAGTGCTGGCCTTCCCCAGTCACCAAGGTTGTTCACATCCTTGGGTCATTTAACACGCTGCCCGCTTTCTGCTTGCTCTTTTCTCTGCCAGCTGTGCCACTTTGTCTGGCAGAGTGGAATTACGCCTGGTGATGCAGGGCATTAGATGTGTGACTTTCATGCTTTCACCTAATGTTTGGTGGCCTGTTTATTCTGTCATGAGACGCAGATATGTGAGCAAATAATTCCTCAAAGAGCAATGACTTTTGTTTCACAACTCTTTGTTGTAATAATGACCAAGGATTTCTTTCACTGGGGCTTTTGCCCTTGACAACACCTCTTTCATATTGGCTATATAAGAGTTATAAAGCAGTTGGCAAGGCAATCTCTTGTAATAAAATATAACACTAGCAATACTTTCTATGATATTAGAGCAGTGGATCTGTTTCCAATATTCTGTCATAATGAGACTATTCTTTGAAATGTTCAAAATACTTCGAATGATCAGTAGAAATGGAGCTGCTAAGCCAGTGTGCAAGGTCAAAGAAGGGACAGCGATTCACTTTTGTAAACCCAGCATCTTCATTTTTCAAACTAATCACATTGTTTTTCTCCTCCTTTGTGTTCTGCCTCTCACTAAATTGATTCTTTTCCCTCAATTTCCCCAAGTATTCACATAGGGCTAACATGTTTTTTGTCTATTATAGTCTTATTACACAATTGCTGATAAAAACACGTGGTTAAAATAACAAGCAGTCTTTGTGCAATGTGAAGCAGAAAACAGGACCAAATCATGCAATGATAAACACGACTTTTCCCCCTTTCCCAATCTTCCAACTCATTTGAACTTAATGCTGCATTCATCATTTTGATAAGCATCAGCATGAAGCCAATATGGTAGTTGAGGAAGGCAGATAGGAGAGCGAGGCCAAAGCTCGTTAGGGCCACCTATTATAACATTTAGGAGTGTTCTTAATAGAAACATGCCTCAGAGCTGATGGCTTTTAAAAGGAGACGAGTTTTTGGGTTTCCGTGCGGCACGTCATATCATTATAAGAGGAAAGGAGGAGTGCAGAGTGTCTCACATCCCTGCTTTCCGTCCCTTTTCCACATACATTAGTGTCCTCATGTCACATTTCATGTGTAGCGGAAGGGAAAACGCGTTGGTTCCTCAGCCGAATGTGGGCTAAGGGGAAAAAGCTAAGCCTTGGGCAATCAGAGTAGGAGAGAGTTGTGGCATTAATGGTGATGAGTAGTGATCACAGACTCTGGTCATTAGACTAATAAGACTGTATTTAAATTAACCAGGGATGTTTTTCCTTTCTCTTTATCCTCTTCCCCTCCTCCAGCCCCTCCTGTTATTTTCATGGTAATGCATTGGAAAGAACATCCACATATTTTGATCAGTCCTTATCTGTTCCTTTCCTAAACAAAAGAACTAATTAAATTAGATTGTCCTTGTTAATTAATGATTATTTTTCCTCTGTCAGGCGGAAAGATCTGTTTTTTTGGCTGAGCACATAACCTCTTTACTTTTTGGTAAATAAGAGGTGATTGTTATACTTTACTGAATGTGGTCCAAGACTTGAATAAAGAATAGAATATTTTAAAAAAATAAATCGTAATATTAGAAATACAAGGGCATGAGTAAAGTTTTTCCAAATTGAACACTTTAATTACCAAGCTGAACATTTTTATGTGAATATTTCTAATAATTTAAATGAATCTCTTTTAATTCTCTTGCGATAAAGTAAAAATGGGCCTTTTTTTTTCTATTTATCTGTTTATCATAGCACATTTTTGGCTTTTATTTTGTACAAATTTACTCAAGGATTACACCCATAAACACATTTACCCATCATTAATGTTAAAGCATAAATATTAAATCATATATACAGTTTAATATACAGTAAACTTTTACTTACCGTTTTGGTTAGATAATTTCCAACGACAGTGCTTTGGAAATGATCTTTACCTGTGGCAGCACAAGTCATGTATGGCATTATAAGCCATAATAGAAACTGATGGGCTTGCACAGAAGATAAAGACAACATAAAGGTCTCTGTGGTCTGACTTTATTTAAGCCATGCTCTGCCTATGTGTACAATGATCATGGTCGACAGTACCATAGTCTACAGTGTGATCAACAGAGTGCCTCCAGTGATAGTGTGCTACAAAAGTGGCACAATTTTGCTCAGTTTCAGCCCAAAACTCTCTTTTATATTTCAACCTGCTTCGCAGATGCAATGCCATTTGGACTAAGGCACAAGCTTCACCCCAAGCTCATTTGCTTCTCTCCCTCAAGCCTGATACTTGAGGCACTGGTGTGATTTTGCAGGCTGACAGTGACCCTGGGAGGCATGGGGTAGGACCTCTATAGTCCTCCCTCTCTAGAAATGTCCAGGGGGTGTGTGTGTGTGTGTGTGTATGTGAGTTGGGGTGTGTTGTGGGGGTTGTTTAGGGGAAGGTGCTTCCTAGGAGTCAGTTTATATTGTGCCTTCCTCTGCCCCATTTAGCTCTATGGTGACCTTGCAGGGCTGCTTTGCCCACTGGGGAGAGCAAGGGAAGGGGAAGTGGAGGGTCATGATTCCTGGGGTGCACGTGTTGGATGCAGATGCTAACACAGCCTGACGAGGGCCTATTGGAAACATATTCTCTGGGCCCTCACCACTTTAGCCTGCTCTTTCCTTCTCTTTCTGTGTTTTTCTCTGACCTGACGGAGCTGAACAGCGATAGCTGACCTTTTCCCTGACACTGAATCGTTCCGCCCAGCACCATAGGATCACTGTTTACGCACCCCCAGCTAAGCCTTTAGGGAACAAAGTGTGCTGGCTACACCACATAAGCACTTGCAGACATACATGACTCAATACAAGACTTCTTTTCTGTTCTGTAAGTCCTTTGTTTCTCTCATTTTTTTAATGTGCAAGTTCCCACAGGAGAACTTGCGCATGGAGAAATGTCTGAATACATCATCAACAAGGCTTTATTGTGTTAAACCAATGAGGAATATTCATATATTTATACTCCAGCTTTCACATGCTGAAGGCTTTTCTTTATAAGATAAAGTGTCTAACCTAAATAGCACAAATGTTTTTCATTGCTTCTGCTGTACCTCCCCAAACGCCAACTTTTAATTTTATTTTGCTTTTGTTTATTTGCTGGGAGGATCATAATGTTCATCACCAAGACCCGAGGGAACTTCATCAAAGGGGAGCAAGGCAGTGGATGGAATAGGGTGTGTGTGATGCTCCAGTGCTTCACCACAGTCCAATCTCCCATCTGGAATGTGTAAATCAAGACTCTGTATAAGCTCAACTTTGCAGCCCTGACAGATTTATACCACACAAGCTTGCGTTTCTGAGGCTCCTGAGGCAAAGAAAATGTAAACTTTTGAAACAGTTTATCACAGGCACTACTCCTGGTTCAAAGGCTGAAGACCATAACCACTTTGGGTGAGAAATAGGTTGTTTTCAGGTTTTCTCATTGATCTTTATGAGTCAGAGTCATTTTGGTAGACATGGACATACAGAAGGGTAACTGCCCAAAGCAGAGGTGAACCTGGAGCTCCTAATTCAATACTAAATGCAAGTTGTTGTTTTTTTTCCTTATGTAGTTGCCTATTATTTTACATTTCTTACACAAATGAATTCATTTGAACATATAAAGAAATTGTTTTTCACTTAGATGACAATATTTAAAAAGCTTGTCGGCTACGCTGTGACTGTTTCTCTTTATCTCCCCAAGTTTGAGGTCACAACTTTGAGCAGTGCAAGCACCGTGTTTCGTGTCAGTGCCGGGGCAATTGAATGACAGTGGCAGGGGAACTGACATCTAACACGAAGGTTAAGTGACAGGTGGGGCACAATAAGGTCAACATCGGCGTGTCACCCTTCCAGATCTCTCAGGAAAAGTGCAGCAGGAAAAGACCCAGTCAACTGCTTGCAGATGTGTCTGGATGCATGTTTCACTGACAAACACGTGGAAGGCGCCGCTCTCTGATGGTACCACCGGTCACTTCTTATTTGCATCTCACTGGCAGAGAGAGCTGCAACACACCAGTCAGGACTAGTGTTTGTAATCTTGGACACCCAACTCAACTGACTCTTGATGGGATATTTTGACCAATCTCCTGATAGCTTACATATTTAGCTGAGCTCCAGAATGACAGTCAATGTATGCCATAATAAAATAAACAAATTCAGTTTTCCAGTTGTTTTTTGTCCTTTGACAGGACATATAAGGTTTTTGCTCTTCAATTCAATTCACAGCAGCTTGTATTTATGCACATCAATACATCTTTACTGAACTGTGATTTAAAGTTAGACTTTAAAGTTGGACCAGCATTTATAGCTATATAGAAAATAGAATGCACAAATAATACCTTTATGTTGTTAGCAGGTTATGACATTGTTACATACATTGGTTTTGCCTCAAAGGCGTATGTTTATTTCCACATTATTACTCCCAGTTTCTGGCCTGTTCAGTATCCGATTACATAAATATACAGAATATAGAAAGTGCTTTGAGTGCTCAAGTAGTGTAGAAAAGCTCAATATGAGAACTAGTCCATTTACCATCTACCATGAATTTCAGTTTAATATTACTCAGCTATCACCCCTGTTGATACAAGATCATTACTTGGACATTACTTTGGTAATTAAGAGGTAATAAATTGCATTTCCCATATTATTACTGTTTTTTCTATCTTACTATTACCACATTATTACTGAACTGATATAGAAAGTTCTTCCATAAAAATACTTACATTTTTTATTGTGACTAAATCCTTACATTAAAATTGCTAATAGTAACTATACATTAAAAAATGACACTCATACTAAAGCTTAAATAACTAAAATAACTAAAATATCTTGAATTCTAAAATCTTATAGACATCAACTCAAGACCTGTTCATTTGTTTTGCTGACTTTTTATTTTTATTAGCAAGCATTATAAACTTGACAGTTTTTAAAGTCCTTTGCTGTTTCTTTCACCGTTGTGGCCTCGTCATGAAGTCAAAGTGTTCCATTGCTGATAGAAATCAGTGTGGGTGAAAGGGTTTTTGGCAATGTCACGTCCACTAGGCCATTTCTGCTAAAGTATCCACTTGTATTTTGCTGACATGAAACCATTTGCTAATTTTTTTTTTATCACCTGAAAGGATCCTTGCATCACCAAGAATGCCATATAGCTGAATGAGGTGCTTAGTTGCAGGTGTTCTTAGAAGCAGCACTGCAGTGACGTGGCCTAACAATCAGCAGGGTGTTTATGGTACGGCCTGGGCTGCAGTTTTAAATTATGGCTTCCCAATGCAAAATTTGCCTGCTGCTCGATAAAGCTGTTGAATTCAGAAACGTTCCCTATCAGAGTGGAGCTTGTTTCTTTTCCACTGTTATCCACGATCCTCTGGAAGTGAGCATAAACCTCGCGCAGCATAGCCATAGCAACACATGACACCACTCAGTGCAAGTTTTTAACTTCCTCAGTGACATGCATGAATATCTGTCAAGGATGGATGACTCTTGGGCTCCCTGCCAGATCATAGATCTTTTTTTTTTCTCCCAGTCATCAAAGGTGATGGGTTTAAAGATGTGGTCTGGGCTTTCATAAGGCTTATTCTTTTGTCTTTTGAGGGTTTATCCCTTGGGAGGATAGAGAGAGTTTAGCTGTGGTAAGAGAAGGAAGATGTGTTAGATCAAAATTGATGAATTAAGCATGGCTACTTCCGGAGGACATGCAGTATCCACATTGCTGAAACTGTCCTGAGAGCTTGTCAGTATGGACTTCCAAACACAGGCTCTCTCAGTTACCTTAAAGGCCTCATGGACATGGATGACTTTATTTTTTATCAAGCTCCTAAAGAGATTTTTTTATTCTGATATTTCTTCTAAGTGGAGGCCCTCTAATAATCCAAAGGGTCACACAAACAGTGAACACTTTATTTTCAATTTGTTGTGTCATCACCTGTTCAGCTTGTGACAGTTTTCATTTGGCTTAAGATGGTATGTGATATTTGGGAAAAATCAATTGCTGTGACACTCGTACTCAGATCCTCCATTCATCCTGAGACCCTCGGTGATCCAGGTGATTATGTGTGCTCAAATTGGAAAGATTTTGGAAAAACATCCTCAGGACCTTATTTGATCAATGTGATATGTCCAGACTATTCTGAACCAAATTGTTTCTCCATTTCCCAGCCATAGGTTAAATCCACAAGTTTTAAATTCAGTTCAATTCAATTCAATTCAATTCAATTCAATTCAATTCAATTCAATTCAATTCAATTCAGTTTATATAGCACAATTCACAACAGCTGCCTTAAAGGGGTTTATAAACCCTACAATATTCAAGAAACCCCCCAACAATCATGAACAATATTTGTATTTGATTTAATGTACTTTACCTTAATTCACAGAATTAAAATCTAGTTAGTACTAGAATAGTCTTCTGGAAAAATGTAAATGGATTTTTACCTTGAATGCACAGCTTACAATACCCGACAGCTAAACAAATTTGAAAGTATGTAGGCTAACCATTTTTAACTTTCATTATTAGATACAGCTACAGCAATGTGGTTATTTTGAAGATTTTTTTTTCTGTTTGAGACATTGTGGACTGGTATGATGTATTTTTTCAGTGTTACCCTCACCCCCATCTACTGCTATGATTGCACCAAGTGGGCAATTGTAACAGTCTGACCTCTTGAATATTATAGTCTTATCCTTATTAGTGGAAAATATATCAATTGTACCATCACTTAGGGCACACACCGTATATGTTCCTATTCTCAAAAGATAACTAGTGTATTTCAAGTAATCTGTGATTTATGAAGGAGCAAAAATAGGTTACAATTGCCCCCAGTCCTCCCCTACCCACCACAGCTAATCCCACTGGGTGTTACCAGTGACTGCCTCACATGCAAATACAGCATTGGCAATATAGGCTGATTTTTAAAGGTTTGATTTGATATCATTAGAGCAATCAGAGGATAATAAACTGACTTTTGTTTGTATCATAATTTTTTTCATTCACACAGGTTTGATACTCTTTTTTTTCTAAAACTCCAAAGCAGGCACACGAACGCATGTGTGCACACACATTAGCACAGAGAGAAAACTGTAGTTACTGTTTGATATACTGTGTGAAAACTAGAAGTCATTTTTTTTTGGTTTTGAGTAATAGTGGGTTCATTGTAAAAAAATGGAAAATGTTCACTTCTGGATTCATAAAAGCACTTGACTATTGTGCACTCAAATTCAGCTTCAAAATGTTGATAACATTTGACCTCATAGACACACTCATGTGGAGGTGCTAAACACCCAAACACATCTGCATGGGACCCTTACACAAAGCATAACCATACGGATATAGGCAAAGCATGGCTTATACGGTGAGGGAAGGGAGACAGGACAATAGACATGCTGTGGAAGAGAACAAGAGTTCTGATTCAATGCAATACTGGTGTATAAACACATGGAGAGTGAAAAAGAGGTGATTGATGAAGAAACTCTCAGTGCATCATGGGAAGCCCCCAGCAGCCCAGGCTTATTGCAATGTAGCTAAGGGAGTGTTCAGTGTCACCTGATCCAGCCCTAACTGTGAGAAGTATGCTCTCTCTTTCTAGTCCTTGCCAGAACTCTCACTGCAGCATTTTGGATCAACTGAAGGCTATTCAAGGAGCTTTTAGAACAACCTGATAATAATGAATTACAATAGTCCAAACTAGAGGTAATAAATGCATGAACCAACTTTTCAGCATCACTCCAAGACAGGATATTTCTAATTTTAGAGCTACTGAACAAATAAAAGAAAGCAGTCATAAATATTTTTAATATGTGCATTGAAGGAAATATCCTGGTCAGTGTTACTGGAGTCCAGGGTAATGCCTAGAGTAAGTATCTGGTTAGACACCAAGTACAACAACCTCCGTTTTGTCTGAATTTAGGAGCAGAAAAATAGAAGTCATCTAGGTCTTTACAACATGCCTGTGGTTTAACTAAATGGTTTATGTCATTTGGCTTCATGGATGGATAAAGTTGGGTATCATCTGCGTAGCAATGAAAATGTATGCTATGCCATCTTATAACACTGCCTAAGGAAAGCATGTACTGTATAATGTAAATAGAATAGCCAAACTGAGCAATGGTGGGAGAAGAGCCTTGGTGAGAGAGGTAAAGAAGAACCCAAAGATCACTGTGGCTGAGCTCCAGAGATGCAGTAGGGAGATGGGAGAAAGTTCCACAAAGTCAACTATCACTGCAGCCCTCCACCAGTCGGGGCTTTATGGCAGAGTGGCCCGACAGAAGCCTCTCCTCAGTGCAAGACATATGAAAGCCCGCATAGAGTTTGCCAAAAAAACACATGAAGGACTCCCAGACTTTGAGAAATAAGATTCTCTGGTCTGATGAGACAGAAGATTGAACTTTTTGGCATTCATTCTAAGCGGTATGTGTGGAGAAAACCAGGCACTGCTCATCACCTGCCCAATACAATCCCAACAGTGAAACATGGTGGTGGCAGCATCATGCTATGGGGTGTTTTTCAGCTGCAGGGACAGGACGACTGGTTGCAATTGAAGGAAAGATGAATGCAGCCAAGTACAGAGATATCCTGGAAGAAAACCTCTTCCAGAGTGCTCAGGACCTCAGACTGGGCCGAAGGTTCACCTTCCAACAAGACAGTGACCCTAAGCACACAGCTAAAATAACAAAGGAGTGGCTTTGGAACAACTCTGTGACCATTCTTGACTGGCCCAGCCAGAGCCCTGACCTAAACCCAATTGAGCATCTCTGGAGAGACCTGAAAATAGCTGTCCACCAACATTCACCATCCAACCTGATGGAACTGGAGAGGATCTGCAAGGAAGAATGGCAGAGGATCCCCAAATCCAGGTGTGAAAAACCTGTTGCATCATTCCCAAGAAAACTCATGGCTGTACTAGCTCAAAAGGGTGCTTCTACTCAGTACTGAGCAAAGGGTCTGAATACTTATGACCATGTGATATTTCAGTTTTTCTTTTTTAATAAATTTGCAAAAAATTTCTACATTTCTGTTTTTTTCTGTTAAGATGGGGTGCTGAGTGTACATTAATGAGAAATAAAATGAACTTTTTTGGTTTTAGCAAATGGCTGCAATGAAACAAAGAGTGAAAATTTTAAAGAGGTCTGAATACTTTCTGTACCCACTGTACAATGTGATCAATGTGGTAGATATGATTATATAGGTAAGAAGTGCTAGGATATACTGTGTATCACAGCTTTGTTGACATTTTTAATTGCACATGGGTAGTAGTAGTAGCATGCTCATCAGTCATTTGTTGTTCAACCCAACAAATGTGTACCTCATACATTTGCTCTTGTAGGTCTCACTTTTCTTTACAGCCATTTTCATTGTATTTGCATACCTAATCAATGAATTTAGCCTATTTGTGCTAGTAAATGTTTATATTTACACATGTATTTGTTCAAATTAGTCCACCTGGATATATGGGCTGCAGACAAACTTATTCTTGCTGCAATGATGATGTAACTAAGTTTTACAGTGTTATGGTTGCCACTTTGTAGTTAAAAAAGTGCAAAACTAAAGATAAAATAATATTAGTAATGGTAAAATAAGACTAACAATCTGGTACAGGCAAGCTAAAATGTTATTTAGTACACTTGCAACATTTTGCACTTTGCTACATTATAGAAATGAGAGTAAATATAATCTGCAACTTCAACTCCAGCTGTCTTAAGTAAGACAATGGTTTTATTGAGAATGAGAAAAAATTTAAGAGGCACTGGGAAGGTTTAAGCAAATGCACAGAAACTGAAAAGGGACTCGTAGTCATGGGGAACACACTGAGGGCATCTGGTGGACAGGTAGAACAGCTTCAAATGGGGAATCATAAAGAGGGACAGACAAATGAGAGAGATGCAGGAGAGCCTTCATCCACTAATGTAACACGTACATAGAGGTATTCACTTATTTGCATGGGTTATTACAGTCCACTATGTCATTCTACAGCCTAGAGGCAGGCCCTGGCTTTCAAGAGTGGCATCATCAAACCCTTTGCCAGATGTCTACAAGGTGTCAGAAGTGAGGAGCGAAAAGGAGACTGGGCCTTTCCTTTCTGACAAAATGATGCAAGTGTTTGTGAAAGGAGGAGGGAGCGCAGTTGTTGTCTCCCACACACACATGCGCAGAAACATAGACACACACACCAACACACTCCAACAACAGTGGCCTAGAATAGTGAAAGCATTATATTGTGCATTGATAAACCCCCTGCACGCACAAATACACAAACACCCACACCCACACACAATTCCTCCACCCCACCCCTTCTTGAGGCACTTTAGACAATGAAGACAACAGTCTGTAAGCAACAACCTTGGCCTGAAAAGACTAGCGGTGCATTTGTGTGTGGTTTCATGGCGTGTGTGTGTGTGTGTGTGTGTGTGTGTGTGTGTGTGTGTGTGTGTGTGTGTGTGTGTGTGTGTGTGTGTGTGTGTGTGTGTGTGTATGTGTTTGGGTGGAAATACTTAAATGTGAGTCTTAAGGCTGCCTCAGAGAAAAAGAGGGGAAAAAAAGAATATCCATCAATATTTTCTGTCTTCTGCCATCTCAATTTTTCTATCATTTCAAGTCTTGTTTTTGCCTGATTGTGTGCACCTATTGATTGACAACTGGCTCCAGAGCCACTCAGGCCTCTTAAAATACCAAGCCGAGGCTTCAGGTTTCTGGCCCCGGCCTCGGGCCCCGCTATTGTCTGCATCTCGAAGGCTGGCTCCAATAGAGCCCAGCCCAGTCAGTCCCATTCAAGCTGCCTGCTTTGTGTACCTCTACCTCAGCTGCTTCTCTGCTACCCACAGGGCCCTGGCTAGGTGGGGCTGACAGGGTGTCAACACTGACAAGAACATGGCAGTTAGGAAGAGAGACAGGTAGACAGCACACAGGCCCAGGCGCCTATCATGGCAGCTATTCTCAAGAGTCTTTCCTTTCTTATGCTTCTCACTCATCTTTTGTCCATCATGGTGTTGGCATGCTGTACTGCTTGTTACAGTCTCACAACTGCCCCATCTAGGTTGTTTGTAGAGAACATGATGGCTATCACTCACAGGCAGCAGCTCAGGTTACATATATTTGCCACAAGATGAATGGGTATTTGGCAGATTCAAGAACTGATCCACTAAATTAGATCCACTACAGCTTTTCTTTTCTTTTTTTTGTTTACTTTTTTTTTTTAACAATTTAATTTTTGCACAGCTGACAAAAAGGTCTGGGACTGCACTGGTTTTATTGTGTTTACCACAATATTGCAAAGAGTTTACTAGTCATGTATCAGTAAGATCACACACGGGTTTTTCTTTCATGCAAGCCAAACATGCCATCTCAGCTGTCTGCCCTACCTGACATTTTAATCAGGCTGAGTTGTTGCAGTGCCACATCCTCTTAGCCAACAGTCTCATCCGGAGAAAGCATGTAATGAAATTTGCCCTAAATCATGGACATCAGGCCAGAGGTCCAAAAGGTTAAGAGGAGCACAGGGTCAGGTCCTATATAACGCTCCCTGGGCAGAATTAAAAGGGAAAGGCTTCCTTTGTCCAAGCCAACCAGCAGGTCAAGAAGGTCATGAGGTCAGTGTCAGGAGGAAGGCCCGGCTCCTCCATCTCAACTGCTAAAGCACCCCCTTCAAAAAAAAAAAAGAAAAGAAAAAAATCGAACACACCTCCCCAAAATTAGTGTTGTTTTTTTATGGTCAGGGTTCAGCTGGGGGCACACTGACGAGATCCAGCATGCCTTAATCGGGAGAAGAGGAACTCCATCTCTGCAAATACACACACTTTTGAGGTCAGAGGACAGAACCAGCACCTGTGACATTATTGTCAGTGTCTGTATGTGTTTGTATATTAATGGAGATGACATAGGGACAAGAGGTTTCAAGGAGCAAATTGGATTCATGTCAGACCTTCTGCTTATTGATAAAGATGACAGATGCTCGCATAAGCATGGCGGGCCAGATTCAGACGTTAACACAGTTAACTGCTATTTGCTCACAGTGCTATTATTCTAAATGGCATTATGGTGGGATGTGTGGCTGCAAGACATGATGGTGTGCTGCTGATGGACTCTGTTTGCATTTGCGTGCATGTTTTAATCTTTGAACTAGGAGCTGCTGGTTTCAGTATTGAATGGGTGTACAGGCCAAATGGAAACAGTGGCAGCTGATTGAGACAAATGACACAGAGGCCTGACATTTCAACTGGGAGAGAGAAAGAGTGGAAAAGATGGTCACTCTCTGTGTAATGATATCCAGCTGGATAAGAGCCACATCAGTATTTGTTGCTTGTGTGGACCTACTGAATCATATTCTGAATACACAGCTAATATGGCATTTTAGGGAAAAAAACTGAATTTATATGAAAATGTTAAATATTAACTGTCATTTTACTTATCTCAGCCCAGGATAAACAACAGCATTATCAGTTAAAATTGTTTGCTTCTGGTCTTGTATCTTCAGGGCAGATCAAGAGATGTCTGCCATGTTTACGTGAAGTGACCCTCATTCTTCTCGTAGAATCCCAAGAGCTCGCCTCTGTGTCTCTGTCTTTGTCTCTGTCTTTGCGTCACTCTCTCTTATCTCACTCTCTGAGCTTGTTGACCCTACCTGAGTTGGTTAGTCATCCTCTCCAGGCGTCACTAAGGCAATTTCAAGGATTGCCATAAATCAGCTGAGAGGCTCCGCTATCAGCAAGTGACACATCAACATCTATTCAACATTCTACATCTAACTTTAATGGGGAGCCATAAACATTTATGAGTATACCATTTATGTGCAACTCTTTGCTCAAGAATCTCCCTAGAACTCTATCAGCGTCTCCTTATCACGCACATGGTGTTGCTGATAGAGTGAATGGAGACAGAAATAGGCAATCTGAATACTTGGACCCATAAAACCTGGTTGGTTAAGGCTGTCCCGTCTTTCCAGTAAGCACTGATTTTCTCTACCTAGGTGATCTAAATTGTTGTGGTTCACAGACACTGATAAGAACACAGAAATGTGTGAAAACACATGATACACTTTTTACTGAGTAAGAACAATATAAAGTTGTCAAAGATGTGTGTCAAGAGATCTGTTTTTACAATACTCCCACTTAGCAAACACTTTAATCAGATAAGGCAACACCATCATAGCAATTAACCAGAAGTGACAAAAGGCACTTCTTACTGCAATAAGGTTTCAGACCAGCAATATTTCAGACTTATAAATACAGAAACAAAGGTAGACTTTGTTAAAGCAGACATTTGTAATGTAAGTTTTTTTGTGAGGAAGTCAGCATTGCTGGAAAACATATGGACATATTCAAGCCTTAGAATAAAACAACTCCCGTAAGACAGGATCTTTGTTGTTGTGACACAACACTGACTAACCACTGATTTAAGGGTACCAACTGCTCACAGACTAGAAACAGCAGTTAATGGATCGTACTGTCCTTATTGTATTATATCGTTATGATGTTATTGGTAGTTTGTGTCTTACAGTCATGCATTTCTCAGTCACAGAGTGGTCTATTGTCTCATTCTGTATAGTGCAGTGTACCATATAGTACAGATCCAGTTACAGTGAGAAATGGCAATTTTGTCATAAAACATATCATTGTCCATGAATGGAAACATTTGAATGTTTTCTTACTATTCAGAAAAAGCTCTTCACAGTACTGTAGTGAACTTTCTTCAATGCTATCGATTAAAAGCGGTGGAGGCGGAGAGGGAGGGGCAGGTGAGGCCGCATGGGTTTAATTAGAGCGTCAACACCACTGTGCTGCACAGGCCAGCTGATAAGGAGAGTAGACAGATGACAGGAGGTTTGCGAGGCCGGTCGGAGTCAGTCTTATCTTGGGGTGGAGAAAGGCTGCAGCTGCCCTGGCTTCCTCACGCAATAGAGGGAGGGGTAGAGGAGGAAGATGTGGGAGAGTGGGAGAGGTTGTAAGCTCCCACTCGAGTACCTGTGAGTCATCAATATCTTCTTCCCTTGCTTTTCAGTAGCCAACACAAACAGGCACATGCCACGTTATTGTCAGAAGTTTAATCAGTTACTAACGAGTGCCACCTCACGTTCCGATTTTCTGACTGTGGACTGGTTTGAACCCCTGAATTATCAAATAGCCTTGAATATAAGCTAGAACTCCAGCCCATTAGGGATGAGCTCCCCTGCGTTACAAGGTTATCTGCTGTTGAAGTTGTGCTAAATCAATGATCTGGATGCTCTCTTAACAAAGATTGTATTGAATAAAACTGTATTTACAGTCCTTGTGCTATCCACTCTATATCACTGTAATTACAGGATGGTTTTCATCCTAATCTCAGAAAGGCAGAAGGGTTAAGTGAAAAGTAAAAGGTGAGACAGATGTTCAATCTGTTTTTTATCTATTCTGGAAGAAGGGAATCGGATGAAGTGTGAGTAAATGGATGACCATCTATTTCTGTTTGTGTATGCTAACATTTATGGGGATATTAAGTCAGTGAGTGAGATATCCATAAAAGAGTAAAAAAAAATCCATATAGCAACGCTGCTGCGACTGAGCGTGTGTGTGAGTGACTGTGTGTGTATGTGTGACGCTCTGGCTCCTTGCTGTCTGCGCCTTTCTCCCCGCCGCTCATTGCACACCACATTATTTTTAACCCACTGCCTCCGAGAGGAAGCAGGAGACGCTTGGGCCTCTGAAGTCCAGCACAATGAGGAGCAAGCTCACACACACACATGCACACAGTCACCAAGCTGCACACGTGTGCTGAAACACCTAGACATACACACACCACGCTTTTTTTTGTCGTCATCTGTCGACAGATACTGTTAGAGACAGACACGTACCTGCACGCACACTAGTGCACACATAGAGACATTATCATGTGCATTTTCCTTCAACACCAGACATCCATCCTCCACTCCTCCTGCTCACAAACAGACAGGACAATGCAGTCCCACACAGGGACAGCCTGCCTTACCTTGAACCCCACCCATCTCCACTGTGGCGCTGGTTGTCCCTGTTGACCCAGATCCAGCAGGTCACCATGGGTCACCGGGCTGTAAATGAACTGATACTAATTACAGTAAACAGCACCACATTAGAGAGTGTGTATCTCAATGTGTGTTTGCACATGCATGCAAGTGGCAAAACTGGACAGGCTTAATTCACGGAAAAGGGAGGTCCGCACACAAGCCGCAAGAAGCAATCAAGGGCCTTTAATTGTTCATGCTGATCGTCTTGGGTGGGGGCGGTGTTGAGGTTTTAAGCCGAGGCCTCTCATCTATTTTCTCACTTCCTCTTCTAAACATTTAATCACCACTGTGGTGATTTGTGTTTAGATTTCAGCTTTGTAGCCTCAGGTACCAGCAACTTGAATACATGAAACAGATATTCAGCTGTGTGTTCTTTTCTATGTGTCATTTGTGTGTGATCTCACCTAAATCTTTTTGATGAAAGCAGTAAGCCACCTGTTGATTTACCTTGTGATTGTGTGACTCGCTCCCCTTTTTTTAAGCACAGTCTCCACAAGAGCCATCTAATTGACTCTCTGCAACTCGCCCTATCAAGCGCTCCCATGATGCCTCACTGGGAAAGAGACTGGCTGACTGAGTGGTGCCTTGTAAGTATTTAACCTCCTGCAGTAGACACACACCGACGTGTACACACACACACACATCAACGCAGTCACTCAGTCAAGGCAGAAAATCAGATTGACTCAACCTCTAAAGGCAGTGCCATTGAAATCAGATTACAGATGAAGGAGCCCACAATTTCCAGAGCACTGCATCCACCACAAATGCTTTGGCCTTGAAAACATACACCTCTTCCTCCCTCTGTTTCTTTCCTCTCTTACATACACACATTAATCCACATTCACACACATGCACATTCACTTGAAGGGAAAAGTGATCAACAGGGAAAGTGATGGCTGGGGGAAAATTGAAGGTAATTAAGTCCAGCCCTCCTTGTCTGAATCAATGAGATGAGGGGTCGCAGGCCCTTCTCACATTGCACTCTTGTTATGCCCTTTCTCAGCTGCCCATTTCTCCACAAACACTCACATATCTCATATATGTTATTACATTTATGTATGACTCCCTTACGTTCTTCCCAAAATGTTCTTAACAAGAATAATTATTAGTTCACTCTCACTTCATATGCTTTATTGGAGCAGCCTTCACTTCGCTCCATGAGGGCTGATGTTGACATCCTGCTTCACAGCCTGTCCAGCCGCCACAGTGTGTAGCCAAACGCCCTGAAAGTGTCTGCCACATTGTTCTCCCACTTGAAAGTCAGCAAAGCTTTGTCAGCGTCCTCTCTCCTGTAGTCCTTTATCGTATTCACACGCTGTGCTTTATTTTTAGCCCGTCCAAGTTCGTTCACATTGTTCCGGCAATTCTTGAGCAATCTTTCAGACCTCCCCACCTCCTCCATTGTATTTTTAGACAAAGGTGAAAAATGGCAGACCTGACAGGGAATAATGAAGGACCTTCTCCTGAATAAGGGTTGGGTTTGTCTTGGAGGGGTGGGGGTGTTGAGACTACACAAACTTTGTAAGGAGGCAGTGAACTCTGTGTTAAGATAATTCCAGCGCAGAATGATTTTAATAAAATACAGAGAAGATTCAGAAAGTATTTAGACCCCTTCATTTTTTTTGCACACTTTATTCTGTATTTGTCAGATAAAGACCTACTTATCATCCACATTTTTCTATTAACACAAATTCAAAAAACAATATTGTAACTGTTACCACAATTTGATACAAAAACATGAAACAACAGGTTGCTAAATATTCGCTGTAGAATCATTGCATGTGCAACGCCCACATCTAAAGACAGTATGGCATGGAAATATCATGGTTTGTTTGATAGCTGTCTGTATAATCACGGTACAGTTCAAATGTGATGTGGATGCTCAAAAATCATTTTGCTAAGTGTTTATTACTGAAAAATGAAAGTTGTTGCTAGCTGTTTGCATGACCAAAATTTTAAGAACTGTTAGCTGGCATAGTGTTGACCCAATTCAGGGTCACAGAGGAGGAAGGCTACACCCTGGACGCGTTGCCAGTTCATCGCAGGGCCCATTCAGTGCAGGAAATAAATATGTTTCTCAGAACTACTTAGGCCTATACTAGACACTTCCAGTAAGCTTATCTCACTAGTTCACATACTGTAAAGTTGTTTATTTTTTCTGATCTTCTTTAACTTCATTTGTGGACAGAAATATACAGCATGAGGCAACTCCATACTCTCAATTTAAAAAGACTGCAGCAGCATGGAAAGCAAAAACGGCACCTAGAAATATGGCAAAACTTGGCAGTCAAGATGCGATAGGTCCTGGCAGGAACAGGGCTATAACCTGCCCAATTAGAATATGTATGTAATGTTTTAAGCCATGGTGACATTTGTGTACATGGTTATGTCTGTGCACAGGCCTTAGAGTAAGAGATAGCCAGATACATTCCATGGAGAGCAATTTACTCCGTTAGGTTTTTTCTTCTCTTTAGCTCTGGTTCTGTCTAGGTACAAAGAAGGAGGGGTTGGTGGGGGTGAGAGTCAAGCCACTACTTCAACAATCCATGTTAAGGCAACCGTGTTTCATTTCCTGGTGCCTGCCTTAGTTACCCTTAAATGGCATTACCCATTGAAGCCAGTTAAATCACCGACAGTATGATTAGAAGGCCACTGAGGACCCAGTGTGTCTGGGCAACAAAGCACGGACTAGTCTTTAATTCAATTTATCTTTATAAACATACACATCTGCCTCTGATTTGCCACAAATTTTCGAGATGTCTTTTACTGCTTTGACAGAAAAGTTTGGGCTCAATTTACTTTCTAACAAAAAAAGACTCCCTCCTTCCAGATCCACATATACCGGGATATTGATCTTTTTTTGTTTCTCATAATAAGGTCTAAGGTAGTGAGTGCTGCATAAAACAGTACATAAACTATAGACCTAATGGCGCATTAATGACTAGGATCAAAAGACAACTATATTAACCAGGATGGTATAAATTTCCTGGGTCAGCATATGGTTAATGAGGATATATGTTTTCTGTATCAGAGCAGATATAGTAAAATATAATATGACGAATGAGGGTATTTGTGCTCTTTGTCAGTTCATAATATTTTCCAGAAAATCATCGAACCAATAGATTTTTACCTTGCTGTAGACAGATGGCATTAAACAACTATCCTCACCAGCTCTCACTTGCACAAAAGAACATGACTAACAATTAGCTCGGAAATTTGCACTTAAAGCAACATCAAATTATTCATTTGCTCTCGCATGCTATTATGGCTTCAATAGTAACAAGGATCACAGTAAAGGACGTACAATTGTATCTTCTCATGGATTTATGGCTGAAACAATATTTTTTTAAAAAAAGACAAAAGAAGAGTATATAAAAGCTTGTCCTAGGACAGCTGGGGTAGGTTCAAGCACCTCCTGCAACCCTGAATTGAATAAATGGTTAAGAAAATGAATGAATGAATCATTATGTAAAATCTCACGTGTACAGTCTGCTCTTGTTCGTCCATCCCGACTTCAATGCAAGGGCGTCATGGAGGTGAAATGAACAGATGGATACTGGAGGACCTCAGCTGCGGCCCGTTAGCCAGGTCACCACACTAGCCATTGTCACAAGCAAACACAAGCCTTGTGTCTACATTCCCAGGTTGTGTTCTGGAAGTGCAGGTCATGCCCTTTCACCTTCACCCCCACCATAAGAAGCCGAACATGATGTAATTACAGCCATTTGTCTAGGGACTAACTGTATCACTGGTAAATGATCTGCACTCTCATGCGCCCATTTCCCCAGACAAGGCTCAAAAAGGAACAGCTACAGGCCTCTTTGACAACTGAGTGATCAGCAGATAGTTGGGGTAGACAGTGGGCACAGGCTTTTTTATATATGTATATTACCCTGTACTTTTATCTTGCCTCAAACTAATATAGTTTGAGGCAAGTATAGTTTATATATAGTTTTAGTTTTATATATATATGTATAACTAAAACTAAAAGTGTATTTTTAGTAATTAAAAAAAAGGTAAACAGTTTTCTGATGTGACACTTTGTCAGAGCATGTGTATATGGTAAGCCACAGAAATGCCACAGATCATTAGGGTGTTATCTGTGGCTGCATCAAAGGATGGGCAGTGGGAAAAGTGTAACAAATACTTGGTGCTTATAGTATGATAAGCATCATTTATCACTGGAGAGTGCTGCTGGCCCATTAACAACCACGGCTCCATTAGCACTATCTGCAAGGCTTTTATAATGCCTTGTCTGCCCACATCTTTACATTTGTAAGAGGAAATCATTAAACATTGTTTGTGTGAGATACATACAGCATTTTAGGCTATCTAGCAGCTAGGTTTTGTTCTCATGGGTCCTTCTAGCTGAAGATATGAGAAGTGTTTTGACTTCCTTTATGTAACAGCAGTGAAATATGTTTTGAAATGTTATTACCTCTCTCCATGATAACCACATATTACACATAGGCCATAATGTGAATGAGCATGTCTATTTGCACATGTTAGCTTTAAATTGTACCTTATCAAAAGCTACTTTCACTCAGACCGATACAAAGCCTAATTAAATGAATGAAATAGGTAAGCAAATAATGGATCATCCCAAATATTTGGTTCACAAGGTAGTTTACAAACCATTTATCTCTGTGCACTGGCTAGCATCTAATGTAGTGTACAAGAATCTCAATCCAAGTAGAGCAAAAGACAGGTGTACTATTTGAAGTTTTTTTTAAATATAAAAAACTTTATAAAAAAGATAACAAAAAATATAATAATGAATAAAAGCAAGTTATTTTAAGGAATGGTGGACCTGTAAAAAAATGAAATCAGCCAAACAGCACACCACAAATACTGCTTAAAAACAAGAAAGGCAACAACAGCAGTCAAAAAAGTATTTACTAGTGGAGAAATGATTGCAAATGCAAACAGGAAAAATATCAGGGACAATGATTAAACTCAGTGCAAAGCACCCCCTTGGAGCTAAAAAAAAAAAAAAAAAAGGACTCCAAAAACTAAATTCTGAAAAGGTTTATTAGCTCTAGTTTGTGCAGTGCGAGGCGGGGGGGGGGGGCAGGGGGGGCATCCTCCTAAAGAAATATGGTATAATTACTCAATAAGCACAATACTTCCTGCAGATAGTCTTTACTTGCATGGGTTGTGTATTGACAGTTGCCCCACTATGTTGTTGATTCATTTTATATTTTTTTCATCCATGCAAGACAACAAAACAATCTTTGGTCTTGGACAGTCACCTTACTCTTATTTTGAAAGTTCACTTTTTGAAAGTTAAGGCTGTTGTGTCAGTCCTTGATTTTATTGAGTTCTCTCAACTCTCACGTCCCACTTACTGCAAAATACTGAAGGAGCCACTTATTATAGCCCCATTATATACTGTCCCAATATATATATATATATATATATATATATATATATATATATATATATATATATATATATATATATATATATATATATAGTATAACGATAAATGTATTTGAAAAAGCATGAACATGCCTCCTTTCATGCCCTCAAGTACGTGCTTGTGCGCATGCCTCACTACTGCCACAAATACAGTGACAGCCCCATTTCCAGTAAGTGTATTTTCTTTCTCTCCATTTAAGCAGCGAAACTTTATTGAAAACAGGATGATACATTCAGGCAGCCAGCGCATAGCTCAGCATTGGGAATGGCTGATTCACAAACAGCCAACATTGTGTTGCATTGTAGACATTTTATTTGTTCCTTAAAGAAAAATGTTTCCATGTTTCTATACTTAGATGAAAATCAGATCACATCTTCTGACCAATTGATGCAGAAAAAAAGGCAATTACAAAGGGTTAACTTACTTTTTTTTTCTTGCCTCTGTAAGTAGTAAGTGAGAAGTGGAAGTGAAAGATAGGGGAGGGGTGGCCTCTCACTCAGACAGAAGATGAAGACAGTTATGTTTGTATGAACAGACACTGGAGTTCATTGTACTCTACACTTCCTGCCCCCCATGCCCCTGCCAAATGAAATGACCCCCCTACTCAATCTGGTGAGGTATCTTCATCCATGACTGTATGCACAGGCACACACACATACACACACACAGAGCAGGATTTTGAACACACAAATACACATACCCGCACACATCCTCTCCCACTGATCAGATGACATCATTAACAATCATTACTGGGACACCAGGAAGTGCAGAAACCTCCGGCTCAGAGTCTGGCTGCATGGGATCAGGTTAGCCAGCCTGAGATGAAAGATCTGAAAAGGAAAGCACCCACCAAAGCTATTTTACTTCTGGATTTCATCAGTGCCTTGGTGCTAACAGAAGGTACAAAGTATAGATGGTAAAGTTCAAGAGAGAATCCAACCCACCATCACTTTTTTTTCTACTTTATATTTATGGATTTTCTTTTTGATATGTTGAAAACATCTTCCTGAAAGCAGTAAATTGGCTCATCCTTTTTTTCTGTGTGAAAATCAAAGCCATGCTTGGAGCTGTTTGTTTCTTATGTTTTTAAAATGCATAAGAGGCGACCAGATGGTGGCTTCATCAGATATTAAAGCATGTTTACAGTGTTACACAAGCACACAGTTTATATATATTCATATCTGAGGTTTCTCTGATGTTGAATGTTTCAATGGAGTTGGATGATTGGTGTTTTCTTATCCTGTCAATTTAAAATGGATACAGGGCTTTGTGGTTTCAACGGCCACGTTAGTGATTGGAGTTGGGCCGGTGTGTGTAGTGTGTGCTGGAGCCGTGACTCTTCAGTAGCATACCTTCCCTTTGGTCCCAGAGAAAGCTCACTTACCAGTATTGGGTTTGTCAGTGACAAGCTCCTGGCAGGAAGCTTCTCTGAGTCCACAGTCATCTCAGTAGCCGTTCTTGTATGACACTAACCACAGCTACCGCAAGACAAGCAATACTGCTGTTGCTGTCAGATGCTGTGGTAAAAGGCACGCAGACCTTTCTATGGGGAGAGCAGCGAGAGTATGTATGACTCTCCTTGATGTCTGTGGCTCCGTACATGCATGCAGTGCTGCAAACAAATGTACACTGTGATTGATTCTTTGCTCTCTGGTTCATCTGTTCATCTGTGTCTGTGTGTGCTAGGCCTCAGATCTGAAAGCGCCACTTGGCAGGAGAGAAGAGTGACCCCTACTGTTAAAGACACTGCACACCACCTCTGTGCTATGAAGGTGCAGCAACACCATACACAGATAATGATTCACTATAAGGATAATTCAGTGAATTAAAGATAATCGTGCTTACGGATAATCACCTAACACATACAGTAAAAGTATTATTGCAGTCTTAGTGTGCCCACAGGCTGAATGGTCATCCAGTATTTAACAAAGAACATAGTATTTTACATGTGTGTTCCTCCCAATAGGAACTACAGACAACGATCATCAGTAAACATCACAGCCAGAGAAGTACATTTATATGTTCCATCACCATCCACTTGAGCTTTCTGCTTTTTTTTTATGAATAGGGGCTATGATTGGAGCAGGGAGTGCTGGAAATCCTTTGAAAAGGGAAAACAAAAGGTCTCCTCTGTTGTGATGAAGCATACCTCTCAAGAGACCGGCCTGGGCCTGACTCAACCTTTCACACAATCAGGAGCCAACAATACGGCAAACCCTGCCCTTGCAGACCTACCATTGTACTGGAGCGCGCTACAGCTGTGGAGAATCACATTTAGGTGTCAGAGGCAACAAATGTTTCTTTAATTGGAATAGTGGTATTAGCTCATGTTTCCTCCCCATGCTTTATGAATCCCCTGTGCCTATTGTTTGGAAGTTTGCGTTGACGTCGCCTTGGCGGCCCCAGCTAATTGAGAGAGTGTGTGTTTGGACCAGGTTCAAGAGGAATAAGCGTCTCTTGGTTTTGTGTGTGTGTGTGTGTGTGTGTGTGTGTGAGAGAGAGAGAGAGACAGAGAGAGAGAGAGAGAGAGAGAGAGTAAGTGCTACATGTGCCATTCTCTGTCTCCAAAAGATCTTATGCATTATATTTAATGCTAAGTGAGCCTGCACACACTGTGACTCCCCACCCCCACCTTTCAGCGCTGTCACCTAATCTGGAGTTCAGGCAGATTAAATAAATACAAAGAGTAATGATTCAATTTGATGTGCGTTATAACCAATAAAAGGATTGCCCTTTTGTTTATAATAACAATATTTGAGCCTATTTAAATATAAACAACTGCATTAAGCAAAATATGTTGTTTTCAGCTTACTGTTTGGCATAGTATAATCGGGTTTTGATTTATAATGCTGTGGAAAAATACTATAATGCAGTACAGGAAAAGAAAATTACCAAAGCTATAGCTACTTTGTCCTTTTCTGTCACCTCTGACCTGATGTTTTTGTTATTTAACTTTAGTTTATGTCAAGAGTGTGTCCCTATTGGCCTCATAAGTACCCGATTTCTTGCACTCCTCTTATCTTTCCTAATCTTAGCGATAAGATTACCAGTAATCTAGAGCATTAAAGACACACAATCCTTTTCATAATGTGGGATATTAACACTGGATCAAGGCAACTTGCCACAATCCAGGTCATGGGGTTGGGTAAGAAAGTTTAAGACAAACAGGAATTCTTGATTTTCCAACTTTCACTAATTAATTAAATGTGTTAATTATAGTTTTTAACACAGAGAGTCTATAATGTAGTGTACATAAAATAAATGTTTTTATTCACTCACTCCCATATGTAATAAATAGATACAGATGAAATATTTTTGATAGACTCAATGTGACACAGGGCATTATTCTAATTTCTCACATCTATTAAAGCCTGCACCATGAAGGACATGACTGATTTAATTCATATACTGCAGATAGCAATCTTTGAACAATATCTGCCAGAGCTCTTCACATGAGCAGAAACATTTTAGAATACCAACCAATACAATACCAATACCAACACCTGACTATGTGCCCTTGTTTTGATATTTGTAGTAACAAGAATAATACATACACTGTAAAAAAAAAATACACCCCCCCCCCAAAAGAAACCAAACAAACAAAAAAAAAAACAGTAATATTGTGAGAGCTGGGGGACAGTAAAGTATCAGAAATTTACCATGATGCAAAAGTACAGAAATTTTCTGTAATTTTCTTTATTTTAATTATGGAAAATTTCCATATTTTTATGGGACAGTCAATTAAAATACAGTTGTTTTATCTTTAAATTTAAACAAAATCTTGCATATTTTACAACTTTATTGATGATAAAGAAAAGGTACTTACAAAAGGTATTCTTTTGTGAAAACAATGATATTACCTAATAAAATGGTCAAACACTGTTGTGTTGCGAAAAAGTTAGTTGGGTTATATTATGTAATTCTATGTGAAAGATCTTCCAGAATTGATGTTATAACATGATTTAGTACTCATTAAAAAAACTGCTGTTGTTAAATTAGCAACTGGATTTATAATTATAACAATTCACTGTTCATTTTTTATTAAATCAACTGTAAAATGGGTTTTTACAAATATCCAGAAAATACATTTAAAAATAAATAAATAAAAAATTCTACTGCTGTAAGATTATTTTTAATAATTTTTTAGTTACTTAAAACTACCTGGTGGTTGAATGACATAAATCAGAGAATGATGAGATTTTGTTTTACAGTTAAAACTCTTAAACAATTAGGACATGCATCATGTGCCTTAATGTTCAATAGACAGCAACAGAAAACATCTAAAAATTAAAAGTGCTCTATTTCACATAACTTTTAATGAACTACACAAACAAAACATAACCCAAAATTAGCTAGCAATCAAATCAAGTGTGCCTTAAATTTAGAGTCACATTAAACATGGCAAATTATCCTGGTGCTGCAGACACCTACAGATGTTTGGACACTTGTAGACAGCAGTCAAGAGATCAGAGCTTGCTGTAGGTACTAAAGGTACTGCGCTGCAGTGGTTTGAACCATATCTATCTAATAGACTGCAGTTTGTTCATGTAAATGGGGAGTCTTCTTCACACACTAAGGTTAATCATGGAGTTCCACAGGGTTCCGTGCTAGGACCAAATCTATTTACATTATACATGCCTCCCTTAGGCAGTTTTAATAGAAAGCATACCATACATTTTCATTGCTGTACAGATGATACCCAGCTTTATCTATCCATGAAGCCAGATGACACAAAATATGTCTATATTTCTTCCTGTTAAAATGGAATTTTTCCTTCCCACTGTCACTCAGTGCAACACAATGAAACAATTGCCCACCCTCAAGGAAAGGTGGCCAAAAACCAGTGTTCTCTCCTAATCTGTCCTGACTGATTTTTTTTCTAGTTTTGCATTTAGTTAGTGTACTTGTTAATACTGGCAGCATGAGCTGATACAAGCAGTCCATTAAGGTTGCACAGGTAGTTCAGCTCAACCACAATGGCAGATCCAGTTGCAAGAAATTTTGCTATGTCCAAGACTGTAGAAGGACAGTAGGACAGGACTGCCAGTCCTTTAGTAGGACTTGTGCTCACAGTCCAAGACCGTGCAATTCATCTGGCATTCACCAGAGAATACCAGAATTTGGTGGTCTGCCACTGGCATCCTGTTCTCTTCACAGATTCAGTTCAATTCAGTTCAATTTTTTTTATATAGCACCAAATCACAAGTCACCTTAAGGCACTTTATATTGTAAGGTAAAAACCATACAGCAATTGCACAGAAAACCCAACAATCGGAAGTTCACACAATTTCAGAGAAAGATTATCATGGTCCCAGGGTCTTGACCACAGAATTTTATGGGGGGGACATTTGGGTTTTCTCTAGTTTTGTGTTTTCTGATTCTGAATCTGTATTCTGGTTCTCTGTTTATTCCTGTCTCCCTTGTGTTTCTGTGTTTGGTTTAGTCTTCATCTCTGTGTTTGTGTGTTGGTCAGGTTAATGTCTCTCCATTCTGTTGTGTTTTATTTTGGTGACTGTTCTTCTTTGTAACTTGTGTCTAGTTTTATTTCCTCCCAATCATTATGTTAGTTATCCCCACCTGTTTCCCATCCTCTCGTTATCCTGTGTTTGTATTTATTGTCTCAGTCTCCCTTTGTGCTTTGTCGCATCCTCCCTCTAAGCTGTGTCCTCCTCTGCTTCATGTTTCCTGAGATTCCTATTTCTCTAGATGGGTGTTATTCTGGTAGTGTTTTCCTGTTGATTATTTTGAACTTTGTTATTCTGAATGGCCAGCAATAAAGACTCTGTTATGTTCCATTCCTGCATCCTGAGTTCTGCATTTGGGTCCAAAACCTGCCTGCCACACACCAAACACTGACAGACATGACTGTCAGCTGCCTGATGGAAGTGTTCTTTCCTTATTCATCTTTTACTGGGATTTCTCTTGAAGAGACATCTGTCTGATGAATTAAATACAAAATAGTAATAGTGGGATTTTATATATATATATATAGTGTGTAACAGTTTTTTGCTTTTGCATATGCATTTGTCATGGAGTGTGGAATAGGAGGAATGCAAATTCAGTGCTTAGAAACCAGCAGGCGAAACTGGGAAGTCCACAGAGGGAAAAACAAACAGCAAATTCCAAACTTCTTCAGAGAACAGGGAGTACATGAGAGAATTAACAAATGACCTGAAACAGAACAAAAGAAAAAACAAAATAAGCTATAAATAAACAGAAGGGAATTAGAGGGAGTGGACATAACTGGGGAATAAGGCACAGCTAAAACTATTCAAGACAATGATATAAAGAAAGCAAAATTAAATACAAGGCACCAGAAACAAATAACTATTAAAATAAAACAGTAAGTGAGAAACAATAATTTGAAAAACAGAGACTGCAATGAGAAATTTACAGATTAATTAATACTGAAGGACCACATGGTGGGAACACTGAGGGAAGAACTTAATCAGGATAATTGGGAGTACATTAGCTTTGTACTTCTTCACATGGTACTATAAACATCTTATAAACAGGTCTCACACTGTGACACAGAAAATGAAAGCTGACGGTGACAGTAAGGGAGACATTTGACAGCAATTGAAGTGAGACTTGCAACCTGCTATACAACATGTATGTATCATGATGTATAGATAACCTTTCAGGGTTTTCACAGAAACACCACAGGAGCGCCACATTAATTTTTTAACACTCATTAAATTTGTGGATATCTTAAGAATAACAGAATATGCATTTTTATTTTTTTTTTCCAGTTTTGGTAATATAAAATACACCATCTGTGAATAATAATTATACCTTTTAACAGTTTACTAATACTTGCAGATGTTATAGTATATACTCAGAAAAACATGTACAGCATTTTTCGCACCATTTTTGTGATGAAAACTTCCGTAATTACACAAAATATGTGTTAATTAATAAGCAAACCCCTGTAAAATTCAAGAAACTACGGTTCTTTTACTGCCATTTTTGTGTCATTTTAAATCAGTGCATTAATTTTATATATGTATTTACAGCATCATTCTAGGATTGAACTGTTTTATCTTTTCAAACATGGCATATTTGTGAAATTAATTTGTAAAATTTGTGAAAACTTGCAACTGTAATTCTAGTGTTTTTCAGTAAAATCAATTTTATTCTAAATCAAATGTTTTTTACAAACTGATTGTTTACAGGATCAATGTTTAATCTCATGTTTAAATGAAAAAAAACCCCCCAACAGATCAAAAATTGACAAAAGAAAGTGCAGTGTGTTTTCTTTCATCTTGAGATGGAACAGGTGCTGCGGGTCTCTGAGATCAGTGTCAACTGAGGATTATAGCATGTGTTGCTGAGGGATTGCAAAAGCAACTCAAGATTTATTGTCATTGGAACCGAGATTACAAATATGGATTAGGAGCAGAAGACGCAGATAGTGCTAAATTCACAGGATAATCTGTCAGTGTCCTCTGCATAAATATTACTTAAATGAAAACACAGTTGACATAGCTTTATCATGTGTGTATATGCATGTGGATATGCATGCATGTTTGTGTGTGTTGAGTGAGAAGAGGATACATTTGGCAGTGCTTGAATTTATTTCATTTCATTTATCCCAGGCAGTTAATATGTGCCACTGTGAATATTTCAGCTTTAAAAGCAGGAAATAACTTTTAATTTAGTCTACAGTTCTCACTCTATAAAATAAAATCATCGTGCATAAGTATATTACACACCTTTTTTTTCACTGCGATTGTATATCTGAGGTTTGCTTGCCAAAACTAATGTGATCAGAGCATAGTGAGTTTGTTGGTCTGAATGTGTGTGCATGCAATGGCTTGGCTCAGAAGTGAGTGGTTTGGAGGGAATTCATTAGTGTGTAGACAGGTGGCTAGTGTTACACTCCACTAGTGAAAGTCAGCAGCCCAAGCTGTCCTGTACACCACTCTCTCACTTTCTCTAACCCTCTGGCTCCCCTCCCTCTCTCTCTCTCTCTCTCTCTCTGCAAGCAGTAAAGCTACACCAGCCGGGATGACATTTCCAAAGACAGCAGGCCACTGATTAGAAAATGGTCTACACTGAAACAACAGCCTCCGATCTTTATCAAAGTTTAACATCCCGTCCTCTGTCTCTCGCTCTCTCTCTCTATTTCTCTCCAACCTTGCTATCTATCTGTCTCAAAGGCCTGTCTCTCTTGGGAGCCAACTATAAGTACTCCATCAGGCAAACCGCATTAGTGTAATTTCGTCCCAGGAAATTAGCAGAGCAGAGCGGCGCCAATTAGAAGTCAATAGCTGGCTTTATTAATCGAGCTAGCCATTGCACTTGATTAGATTAGGCTGAGCCTGAGCTCTGTTTGTGTGTGCGTGTGTGTGTGTGTGTGTGTGTATTTGTGTGCGTGTACATATAAATGTCTTTATGCACTTATTTATCTGTGCTTGTATGCACATTGCTTGTGCATCCTTGGCTGTGCGAGTGTGTGCGTGGCCTCATGCAGAGAGCGGCAGGTGCTGCTGACTTGCTGATCCTGTCTCATTGTGACTGTCTGCGGCTCTGTTAGAGCCCAGTAATATGTTGATATTGACCCTCCTAGACTGCAGGCTCTTATAAGACACACTGCAGAGCTCCAGGCATCAGTTCATACAGAGACAAGCCAGCCAATTGGATAAATTAAACTGCCATTATTACATTAAGTATCGTAATGATATAGCTACAATTAGTGGCTACATAAGGAGCATAATATAAAACCATAACAAACAGATGATACTGTCAGAAATGAAATAGTTTTGTGATTCAAACCCATTCTACTTTTGTGTATTTGGTGTTTATGATTAAATTTTTTTGGATTATGTGGAAAGCTGTTTTTAGTCACACAGATTAACACAGATTAGTGGATTTGACAGCTTAGGTGGCATTATTCACTGAAACTCCAGCACAAACAGAAAAATCTTTAAAAAAATATGGATGCATCCCCAGATATAACCCCTTGGTAGATCTTCTACATGCGGATTAAAGTGTGAATTTCCTGTTTTATTACTGCCCCTGCCCATATGTATAATCTCAAAATCTAAGCCCTCACTGACAATCTCTCACAAACTTGTCCTAAGCCCTTCCACCATATCTTCTGGCCAACACCTGTTCGTGAAGGAGCTAAATATGGTACAAAGAAAGAAGGCTTGGGAACTAGCACATACTGAAAATTTTCAGTATATTTTTTTCTGTCAATCTGTGCATAAGTCAGGTTGTATTCTGTCTGTATCTATCCTTCTTTGCCAAAAAGAACCATTTGTAATCCACCACCACCAGAAAAAAGAAGAAAAAAAAACAGCAAAAGAGCCTCGCTTTGAGTAAACAAACTACTCGTGTTGGAGTAGCTTGTGTACAATGAAAAGGAAATACAAGGAAAATATAGATAGAAAAGGGACAACACTGTAGTTTTTTTCTACCCAGTAGTGCAAGATCTAATCACGGTTCAGAGCTGCCACTGAACAGGAGGCTTGAAGGAGGTGTTAAATTTCCTGCTTAAAATACTAGGAAATCCAAGGCCCCTGTGTGACTTTATAGCATGGAGTTATAGAACCACAAAATGATCAACACTACCAAACCACAGAAACCCCACTCTCTCTATGCATACATACACACACACACACACACCAGCACTGGCACCGATCTCACCATGACCAACAGCGGCAGTCCTTGAGCCAATCTGTAGATCCAGGCGCCATGAAATTTCAAACACAGCTGCCACTCTTGGATTAGAGTTCATCGTGATCTGTGTTGAAAGAAGACAAAATTGGTCTTTTTACACCAGTGCAACTCATCATTGCATCCAACTAAAGACATGCTTGCATAGCCGAGGCCCCAAAAACAAAATTGGGCTTCACTGGCCCAGAAAGGGCAGCTCCCCCTGGGCCATGTCTGAGAGGCTGGTGGCTAAGTTGCTCTGACAGCTACATGCTTTAACAGATGCAGTTCCCATCCAGCGAGGCAATCTCTTTGGGGGCAGATAAGCTATAGAGAGCTGCTGTGGCTATGGTTACATGGGTTAGGGTGAAGGAAAAGGTGACTACAGTTAGCTTGTTGTTAACCATAGCTGCTGGACAGAGCATGTCCACTGTCATTGAGCTCATTATTATTATGACTGTGACCTCATGAGTAATATAGAATCAGCAGAGCGGATGCTGTAAAGTCAGTATTAGTATAAATGGCACATCGATCCACGGATAACACATTCCAGAAGTTATAAACGTTGCTGCAACAGCAATCAGTTGTTTATCACACCAAGGTACTTTGTGAAGTGTGGCAGTCTTACACCCCACCTACAGATTGGTTTACAGGGCACTTCAATCCCAAATCTAATCACAGAAGCAACAATAGCTGTGAAGGGAAACTAAGCAAGAGGCATTTCATATTCATCTCCCTTGTGTCAGGTGGACTAAGTGCCAGCAGTACTCAGAGGGCCAGTGAGGAAGCAGGTAATGTTGCTGAATGCGAAACAGGCTTAGGTTACAGAGTAAAACTGAAATCATCGATCAGCGCTGCCACAGGGGGGTTGTAACTGTGCTGTCTGAAATATAAAGTATAAATCTTTCTGGCAAGAGGAAGTGAAAGAATTAGGGAGGGTTTTCCTTGCAAACCTATTCCACTGAAGAAACAGTTAATTCTTGAAACATCACTTGAACAGTGCTTCCATAAGTCAGAAAAGGACGTTTTCTTTCACAAATCCTTGATCACACTCCCTAAAAGCTGCCAATAAAACTGTGAAATGGTTTAGACCTTACCTCATATGACACCCACAATAATGATCCTCTTCCTATCCTCTTCATAATTACTCAATACCCAAATTAAAGAAAGAAAGTTTTTACTTTTATTTATATTTATTTATTAAAAGAAAAAACATTCTCACCAAAGGTTGCCACGTCTGCCTTCAATAAATAACAAATTATAGCATAACATTTAAGTTTATGCCCTCTTCTCAAAATTCCCCCAAGTCCGACAAATAGCCTATTCCTTTCCTAACCCCAACAAACAGCACTATTCACACTGGCTAAATCATGTGAAGCATCACAGAGACATGACCAGATCCTAACCTCATCTGTGTGGACTCCACTGTGCCTTAGGAAAAAAATGTGAATGAATAAAATCTAGCATAAACAGAGGAAATCATAATGCAGACCTTTTTAACATGACAGTTATAGAGTTGTCGATATAAAAGGGAGATTTCATTTCTTTGGAGGTATGAGAAGATTCACACACTCCACAAAAACTCTGACAAAACTGAATATATTTGTCTGTGCTGCTGATTGTTTAACATGATGAGAAAAGTCAAATACTGCTCAAAACACTGCGATATGCAGGCTAGAGGGAACCGGCATTTTGGAGGTGTTTTCGCTAGCGCCTTCTTCCTCTAATTTTTCATCTTGTGTCACCAAAAACTCGTAATATTTTGAAAGCCTTCAGGCCCCACACTCATGAGAGTGCCTGTATGTGTGTTTCTGGGAGAGAAAACACCACTTATTAGGTGTCATGTCATGATAGAAGCTGTGACCTGTCAGGGCTCGTCTTGCTACTTATCTGTCACCACTGGTCTGGTCAGTGTCTGCGGGTGGCTTGGAATGGTGTACCTCAATACACATATTTGCTGTTCAAGCATGGCTTGCACAACAGAGAGGTTAGCCATCAAGATGACCCTGATTGTCTGCTTCAAAAAAAAAAAAGATATTTTAGAAGCTTTTTCACCCCAGAGCCGGACGGCCAGAAACGCGTTCTTTGCCATTATCATGTAGCTGAGGAGGAACAGACAGTGATTTAGCACAAAATCTTTAAAAGAAACCCAGTTTGTTTTTCATAATCATGCCCAATCATGATAATTCAAGGAAAGCCAATTTTGCCATTTGCAAAAGAAAAAAAAAATAGCTTAAAACTTGAAGTAAAAATGAAGCACTGATGGATTTCTGCAGCGTTCACTGTTTTCCAAGCTATAAATCCCCCTCGTGATAGCGCATTGAGAAACTGGAATGTGAGATCCTGACAGTGATGGAGTTGAGCTGCCAGACAGGGCGTCAGGCAGCTGCCACACAGGGTTGATCAGCCCAGTGACACACCAAGAGGCCCAGTCTGTGACATGCCGTGTGGTCCAACGGGTTATGAAAGCAGGTGGGATGGCGTTGGGGAGAAAAGAACCAGGGGCTGTCGGGAAGAAAAGCAAAGGCAAGATGTCATGTTCACCATGTCGACGAGGCGCCACCATCTTTGATTTTGCTGTGGCGAGAAGGCTGTGAATGGGGTCCCTGTATAGCCGTGGAAGGTGTATAAGTAATGTATTTTTAAAAATTGAGGGGGTTTTGTATGTGTCTACGCACAACTGGGTTTTTTTTGCGTGTGTGTGTCTTATCAGAAAGCAGCTGATCTCACAATTTCTCACACATAACACACATGCAAATGTTATGAACTATGGCTTTTTAAACTTTTGTGCAGGGCAGCAACTTTGTTGTATATATTTCAGAGTGCAATTTATTCTGTTAAGCCTGAGGCACTAGCTGTCCTTACAAGGTAGATTTGATGGCAAACTTCTCAGATTATTTAGGCAATAAAACAACAATTGTGAAAGAACAGAAATTCATCAGGGTTGCTCACTGGGGTTCTTGATGATGATTCTCATGATGTTGAGAAATTGAAAAAGACGTCTTTGTTTTGTGAGTTACTGTTCAAAGGCGGCATTCACAGAGTTTGTTTCCCAGCATCTCTGGGGGCTTGCCAAAAGCTTTGCCATGGCACAGCTGATTTTGTGTAAGAGTGGCATGGGAAATCAAATTGATGTCTCTCTCTCGCTATGTTATTTTGTGACCAGGCTAAGGCTGGTTGGTGTAAAAAGTACTTTGAGTGACAACTGAGTGATAAATTGGAACAGTTTTTGTGAGCACTTCCATAAATATGGAAGTCAAGATTTGACAAATTTAGTGGGAGAACTTTTAGCTGGTAGAAGTACAAAAAAAAAGGAAAAAAGTACCTACTGTAAAGTCTTCCTTTTTGTCTCATCATTTCACTTTTTTTTTCAGAATAATGGGATTGCAAAATTATTACATCTACATGATTTTTGATGCTTTCCAAATTGATTATGTCACACTACTGTGGGGAAATAACTATCACAAAAACAGAAAATCACTTGACTTATACAGCAAAACCATCACCCATGTGCAACATCACTACCATAAGGAGCAATGTAAGTGCACCAAAAATGAGTGCATGAAAGCAAGTTACCATATAACATATAATATAAAATGCTTATACAACTGTATTTATTTGCATTTATGTCCATCCTCAAAGCCTAAAAAGGTGTGATTGTTTTTCTAACCTGTTTCTGCCTCTACTGAGTAATATGTACAATGGCACATACATTTACAACTAGTCATGTTAGGTGTGATCCAACTACTCCAGACCTCTAAAAGGATACCCCAATGAAACACTTGGTGAAAAACAAGTGGTGTTATCAGGGCCATCTGTTGGACATTTTCCAGACACAGAAGAACTAAAGTCATCAATTTCTCCAAATGATCACAAGACCTTGAGGCTATGTTCAAGGCGCCGTGTGAACTTTGTGATGGGGGCATCCTCTCCCCCTCATATTCTTGTGATACTTTTAAGCACGTACTGGCAAAGATCTCGCACAGTTCATCTTGAGTGGATAAGTACTATACAGTGAAGTCATGCACAAACAGACAATGCTTACTAAGATTTGGGGAGAAACGCAGGCAATGTTCTGAAACAGACAAATCCCGGCCCTTCCTTTCATGCTCCGCACGACTGTTTACCTAAAACCCATCCCTTGTTAAATCACAGCCTGCTGCTGACTGAGAAGTTTAATGATACCTGCAGGCTCCTATAAATTAGTTTCTATTATTATAAGTCATTTATTTCTCTCCTCTCAGTCTTTCCTCATCCTGCCTCGGAAGGGTAAGGGTTGAAGTCTCGGTCAGGGCCCCTAAATGTCCTTCCTGTCTTTCCACCAATCACAAGACTGGCTTGGAATTGTTGGTGTAAGGTCAGATGATGTACAGCAGAAGCATGATTGTACTCTGTGCCAACAGTGCTGCACACACACACACGCACACACACACACACACACACACACACGCATGCACGCACACACACACACAATCACTGGGGTCCACATGTTTTCAAATATCTAAGTGCTAAAGCATCCTATTATGTGCATTTCAATATCAGATTTCACATTAATCTATTCACTGACAGCGGATTGGACCCAAACCAGTTAGGCAAGGTCATCTCTAAAGCTTCCGAAATGATTTAAACGATCAGTAGAATATGCATAATAACCATTTTGAGACACTCTGATGATTTCTTTAATGTTATTTCAACATATGAGGGTTATGTGAGAACCGATCTTCATACCAAATTACCACTTTCTGTATGTCTCACCATGAAATATTTGAACTGACATCTTCATGTCAAACAACCTGAAAAATAGAACAAGGGATGAACAGGAGAAAAGCTGGAGACTGAAGACTGAATTAGCTTGTGGCAGAGTGCCTCACGCAGTAACAGACAGGAGATCAATATTTACAGACACTCCCCATCTTTAGACAGCATTCATGTTAGAACGAACAAACAGTCCTCACTGCAAAGGTAATGCCCAGCCCACACATTATACTGCATGTTCACACAATACAAAAGTATACTCTCTTTCTCTCCTCCCTTTCCAACCATACAGAGACACTATGCCCTGAGACAAAAGCACAGGTAAAGGTTGACAAAGGGTGTCTTTGGTTCTTTGGAGTCACACACCCACTAGCCGTTGTCTACATTCACCCTGCAATTATCTCCTCACAGACCTAATTCTGGCAGTTAAGTGGCTGGCTAAAAGCATGTGTACACAAACAGGGCCAGAGAGCAAGGCTGTGAAGGGGGTTTATCTGTCAGCTCCATCACACACCTGATAGATGGCCATCGCCATGCCTGACAGGAAGCTATTCAATCTGACCTCACAGGTGACTTGAACTACAAGCATAATGCATGCTTGCATACACACATAATCACACAGATATAAACACAAAACAAATAGGTGAAATACAGGTTAGGATAACTTGGCAATTATGGATCATAACAAATGGCTGACAGCAATTTTGCATGTTATAATTTTGTCAGTCGCAAGCGGCCAGATTGGTGGGATTGATGGGATCAACGGTGATTACAAATATGTTTGTTTCTGTATTCACTGAGAAACTTTTATTAAAATCTCAATCCATTTAGTCACTGAGTTAACAGTCTGTACTGGAAAGGGTACTGGCTGGAAGGGATACTGATCACAGCTCACCAAAATTGCAGCACTGAAGCCATAAAGTCTACCTATAAGTGAAAAGGGAGGTAAGACTGACTATCCTATACTGGTGTTCTACAGTAAAACAGCTAAATGCTATGCTATGGGTACAAATGGAAAATGCACACACGGGAAAGAAAGATGGGACTAAGCACACTGATGAATTCACAGCCTTTAAGTGTACAAACGGTCTAACTGTACTGTAGAAATGTTTGTTTGTGCAACTAAAGGCTGTGAGTTAATCAGTGTGGTTCAGTTCAGTCTGTGCTTTTTAAATGTGCTGTCCTTCAGCTGAGCAGCACCTGATACAGTCACACTTAGCTGGAAGAAGGAAAACCCAAAATTTATCAGAAAATGAACACTGTTGACAAAAAAACAACTTATCAAAAAACAAACAAAAAACAAAACTGAGAAATATATATAAGGTGGCAGAATGGCAGGGTAACATGACTGGCTCATGCAGTCATGTTACCCTGGGTGAAGTGAGCAAAACCGGCTCTAATGGGATGGATGAGAGATGTAACTTAAGCCAGTGTGAATGGACTCATTGTTGCTTTGGCTTAATTAGGCGTGACAAGTGAGGCGTGAACAGATTCCCATCATTAGGCCCCCTAAAAAGCCCATTAGAATCAATGGTCCACGCTCCGGTCAGACTTTCTGTCTACCAGCCAGGCAGCCTCCTGCCCCTTTTGCAGAACACTGGATAAAGTTACAGCCACCCAGCCACGGCTAACTCAAACAAGGCAACTCTATAGCTGCGGCCCTAACGCCCGAGATAATGCAATTGACGCCATGTTCAAGTGAAAAGGGGAGGATGATGAGAGAGGTGGAGACATGTGGTTATGGGTAAAGTGTGCAAGAAAATGTGTGTACAGGAAAGTGTATGGTTAAGAGAGTATGTGTCCAAAAAATAAACCAGTCTACACAACACAGAACTGTACCAGACAACTGGCAGCCAGTGTGGCTGATAAACTGCAGGGATTAGCAGGCACTTCTGGAGCCCAAGTGGCCCTATCAATACAGGACCAGGCCCATTGATCTGTTGTCTGGCCGGGTGCTGGGGCTAATTCCTGGACCTTGGCTATGAGTGCTCCTCACTAGGGAGGTGGGAGGAGGGCGGAGGTGGGAGAAAGTCTGGCTGGCTACGAGTGGCGCCATCCACAGACCCGAATGGATTTGAAGGCTCAGTGCTTACTATATACCAACTCAATAGCCCTATTGCCACAGTGTGGTTCATTAGTCCCAGTCTGGGATATTAATCATAACATTTAAAAATCAAATTGCAAAAAAAAAAAAATAGAATTATTTTAGATATATTTATACTGGCAAATCAATTCTGGTGTTAAGTAAAACCACAGAAAAACTGAAAATCAGAGAAAATTAAATTATGAGCACTATCTGTCATATGATGGTGATCCTCTATGATGTACAATTCAGCCAAAGATATCGCATCAGATTAGAGTATATATTATTATCTATAATATTTGATCACCAAATAAAATCATCGATTTATTAACAGACTAGTAAAACATTGATGAATGATTTGGTAAAAGTTAAATTTCCTTTGTTTACTGAGTGTTGTATAGAAAGATTCAGATGCTCACATAAGGTCAAATGACCATGTTACATCAGCCAAAATTTCACTTACATGAACAAAAATATAGTGATATTAGAGGTGTTTGAGAAGCGTGGGGTGTTTGTCAAGGTTAAGTTAAGGATGGATAAATAAAAAGCACCAGTTGTTCTTTTTTAACCTCAATACGTAACGAGTATACACTCCTTTCTTTTCAGCTGACCTGATGCTGTTGTTTTTGCCACAGAACACAAACAGAAAAATCCAATCACACATGACTTGCAGCAGTAAAATGTGGTAAAGCTGATTAGTGCAACATAAATGTAGACAATAAGGAAACATATTAACAGTAAAACAAACAGAGTTCAGTGTAGCATGACATTATTACTGTGGAAAAAGAGAAAAGGGGAAGAATGAATAATGGACTGGGCTTAATCCTGCTACCTCATTTGGTATTGGTGAAGCCAGGAGATAAGCACCCGCTGCTGAATATTTAATGGCTGAAACTAAGTGACTACCTGGCTGTCTGTTTGACTGACAATTTCATTCTGCTGCTGACATTGATGGCATAATTGTACAGCTACCTGAGCTAGTGAAGCACACACAGCACATCATATATTCATATACAGACCATATTAAGTTATATTATTATTTATTATATATGTATTGTTATTTTATTAAGTTATTTTATTAAATTGAAATTACACTGACCATTCAGAATATGACAGACAAGACTAAGGGCCACAATAGCAGCTCTGTGAGCCTTTACTCACCCACGGTTTGGTAAAATACTAACATGTTTATTATAGCAATGCTAAAATAATAGTTTCAAGCAGGTATAATGTGTGCCGTGTTATCTTCCAAGTTTTGTGAACTTTGAGAATTTGGTGTAGGCATAATACTGGACTGAAATTACTGGCCACGTAGTAGTAGTCAAGAGAATTCACTACACTAAAAATGTCAAAGATTGAGTCAGTGGAAATGCCACGTCACTAGTTTTGTTGTTGTTGTTCTTTTGAAGCAGTTCTCTACGATTTGCACACCCACTGACTTGCAAGATTAATGACTATATCTGGTCTTCAGGACAAGAGTGGCATTGGTGTTACCTGGGTATATGAGCTGACATGTTGGCTGACATGTTGGCCATAAATAGTCCCTACATACAGACATTCTGTACTTAAGTAGAGGTACAGATACTTAAAAAAAAACTGATTCAGCTTCTTTACTCCAGTAAAATTGAAAAAAGTACAGGCTCTGAAATATACTCAAAGAAGTAAAAAGTAGCTCTTTAGAAGACATTTCTACCAGCTGTTTTTGTGCAAAGCTAACTGAACCCTTAAAATAATAAAATAATATTCTAATTGTAATGAATATACTCAGCTCGAACACTGTTAACGTAGAACATGAGCAGAGAAAAAGAAAGAATTTTTTTTAAAAATGCTCTATTTACTGTTGTCTGCATTGTAGATGGGTGACTTTGGCTCCACACATAACCAGAAAAATTTGTACAGTCAGCAAACTGTACAGACTGGGGTTAAAGTGGGATTCAGCAGGTGGAGAGAGATCGGTTATAGTGGCTGAGTGTGAAGAACAGAATCCCAACTCACAAAAATTTCTATTATGAGCTCCAGTAGAGCTTCTTTGTGTGCAAGCTGTGATCAGCTGACCTGTGATGCTGCTCTGAGGTTTAATACTCTGTGGATTTACACAACTGAATTTGATAAGATGTAACCCAGTATTTCATGAGCTAGCTTACCTTATTTCCATCCCCTACACTGACAGTATACTGTTTAGACGGTCTTTATACTGGACTGTTTACAGTTGATATAAATGTTGAATTCAGTGAATTAATCTAATCTCATCAGCTTAAATTCAAACTCATCTCTGCTACACTTGATGTAACCTAAGTGATCATGAACACCACAGCCGCTGCGCACCAGTCCAACACAGAGCTTTACTGTAAATCCACCACAGTATGTCAAGCTGACCTGTTTATCCTGCACTAAACTGCAATATTTTCAGGCAACCTTTGAATAACACAAAGTTAGTATACCTCAGTTTCTTTTACAGGACGCTTCACAATATGAAAAAGCATAACCTCATATCATATAAAGATCAACATCTGATTTAGAAAATGAGGACATTACATGTAAGCTTTAAATTTCCATTTTATCAAATGTCACCGAGCTCTCTTCTTCTTCTCCTTTCTCGGTTTCTCCATCTCTGAGTGAAGTTATCTCTCGTTCTGGGAAATACAGCAGCTGTACCTTTAGCAAGCAGACACACAATGTGACAAACTGCACACAAACATTTTGTGTGTTTGCTGATATTTGTTGAGCTGTTAGAAATGTTGCATTTGAAGTTACCTGCCACTTACATTACTCCCTTTGTGTCATTCCTCTTTTGTAGGGCTAGCTAGATGCTGAAGTACCACGACCACAACTTATGAACATCCGCACCAAGAACAGATTGTTCTGGCCCACTTTGACCCCTGAGTATAGCACTATATATAATGCATAATTATTTGATTTTGGCTTGTTCATCTCCTTGTATAATATAAGCCCCGGTGACACACCAATATGATTGTCTCTTCTGTGTTATTGTTCCCTGGATTTAGGCTCAGTTCGGTTAGATGTTTGAAGGCTCACAGTGATGTGAGTAAAAACGTCCCTTGAATTTGTTAAACTTAAAGTAACTAGCCCGTTTTGAAGATGCAAGGAGTAGAAACTACAGATATTTGCGTAAAAATGTAGGGAGTAAATTTTTTAAAATTATTTTCAGAAAAATAAATATTCAAGTAAAAAGAAATACCTGAAAATTTTTCTTAAGTACAGTAACAGTACTTTGTACTTTATTATTTCCCACCTCTCTAAATGGGTGTCTGTACTTCTTGTCAATAGATCTAAATTATATTCTTCACCTCAGTGCCAGGCTGGAATAAATGTTACTGCTATAACTGGCTTTTTTGATTGGAGAATGAGTAAAACTTTGTCTCGCAAAGATTTTCACAGGATTCATCCCCTGGATACCATTACTGTCTGGAGAAAAAAATGGCTAATTCACCTTCCTGTTATTGTTGAAACCCAAGTATAACATTAGTTTTGATATGCTCATCTCATTGACAGCTCACATCAGCTGATGGCTCAGCTACTACTCTTCTAGAGCCAACTGACTAGTAGGGAGTACTATTTAAGCTGTTTCCATCTACCTTCAGTTGATACTCATATGCAAGCTGCTTTGCAACCCCTCAACCCCAGGGAGCTTGTTCTTTTCTTGTTTTCTGGCCTAATCACTGTCATGTCTATTGTCAATGGTGCCTCCTCTAAAAAGGACAATATTACTAATATCTTCACAAATTAGGCCCGAGATTTTATAAGAAAAATGCTGAACGTATAAATGCTAAGCTTTAGCCCATTTGTGGAATGGGTTTATTTTTGAAAAGAGGCACCTTTAGAACCTACATAACATATAGTCAGGTCTCTAATTTGTTGAATAAAGAAGTTGCCTGAAGTTTTTAAAAACATGGACATCAACCAAATGCTGCATTTCCTTCTTTGAGATGCTCTGCCAGACCTTTACTGACAGACCTTGGCATTCAGTTTTATCTTTTACAAATGAAAAGCTGCTCTGCTGGGTTGAGATCAGGTGATTGACTTGGCCACTGAAGAACATCCCATTTGCCTTGAGAAATGCGTTGGGTTTTTGCAGTTTGCTTTGGGTCATTATCCATTTTGCACTGTGAAGCACTGTCTGATCAATTTTGCTCAGTTCTGATCTGAGTATAGCCCAGTACACTTCAGGATTCATCCTGCTACTTCTATCAGCATTCACATCGTCAGTAAACATTAGTGACCCAGTTCCACTGGCAGCCATACGTGCCCATGCCATAACCTTGTCTTCAGATCATATTCATCCATATTTTCCTCTTACCATCAGTCTGGTACAAGTTCATCTCGGTTTTATATTTTCAAAGATTTTTTCTTCAGAACTCTTTTAGATGTTTTCTGGCAAAGTCTAATCTTTCTTGTTCTTGAGTGTAACCAGTGGTTTGCACCTTGTTGTAAATCCTGTGTATTTACATTCATTAAGGCGTCTCTTGATTGTAGACCTTGCCAATGATACCTACCTCCTCAAGAGTGTTCTTGATTTGGTTAGATGGTGTGTAGTTGTTTTTCTTAACCATGGAAATAATTCTGTCATCATGCACTTTAATTGTCATCTGTGGTCTTTGAGGCCTTTTGGTGTTGCTGAACTAAACATTCTTTTTAAGAATGTAGCAGACAGTTCATTTGGCCACTGCTTAAGTTTTTGCTGTTTCTCTGACAGATTTTTGTTTTTTCGGTCTAATGATGGCCTTCCTCATTGGCACTCTTTGTGCCTCATATTCAAAATGACTGTGAAAACCATGGGCCTAGCAGAAAAATGTTTTATATATAATACAAAAAGTAAACTGCTTGTATTTATTGGTGTTACTAATGATGTGCTAACCAATATTTCAAGTAAACAAGCAAATCTCTCTTTTGTAAACTAAATTGGTTGAATATGAAAGCGGGTCAGGGTTTGACACCTACATTTTACCGCTGAATCCTGCCATATGAGTAGTATATGGTAAGAAGTAAAGCATGTGTTCTCCTCTCATTTCAACCCCCATTCCACCTCGTCACCACTTTCCCTCATTTCCCCCCTCACTGCCCTTACTGGGTCATCTCCATCTCTCCATCTACTCTCATCTTTCAGAAGAACCATCTCCCTAAAATCAACTCGAAATAACTTTTCACCTCCAAATTCCTTCCAGAGACATCCACTACCTCTCGGCGCCCTTTTGAGAGAAACCCCATTCATATTTGATTCACGTCTGAGCAGAAATGGCAGTAATGTCTCCTGTAATCGTGACGAGTGTAATCAAGCGGGCTTTTGATGGGCTAATGCTTGGACTCGCATACCACTAGTGTGTCAAGAGTGATATTTTATTTGGCAGTTGTGTCACTTTTTTTTTTCTAAAAGGCTTTTCTTTGATTTCCAGACAAAAAAAGCTCATAAGATTCACTTGACATTTAGATCCATGTCTCTTTTGTTTGCCTTCTTTCTGTCAGAGCAGTGAAAAAAGCTCAGTCTCTGAAAACAGATTTCTTTATTCTTCCAATTTATTGCATTTTATTTTTAGCATGGGCTGAGAATTCATTGCAGTTGCTTTGTTATGTTTAATGTAGCAGAAGGAAAATAAAGGTATACGTACACTACAGACTCCACTCTGCGATTATATTTGTGTTTTGACAAAGGTTTTTCTTTCAATCTGTTGTTCTATATGCTTTAAAATATTTGTTCTCATCTCCTCTGTCAGTCAAAATTAAAAATAATTGGTAAAACACTTTAATCTAGGCATATATAACAGGCGTTTTTGTGTGCAGTAGAGAAATGATGGAGAGAATATCTCTGATGGATGGGGTTGTAAGAATGTAACACTACTTATTCAGGCCACTCATACAGACTGCTTTATTTACTCGTTTTTTTTTGGGGGGGGGGGGTTGTATTACAGTAATAATAATAGTTATAAGAAGGTCTAAGCATTTTTTTAATTTATTTTTTTAAATAACATTTAAAGTGGTTCATTTATTCTCCTGTGGCCTTGCTGGACTGCATGGAAGAGCCCTATGTTACTTTGGTATTACCAAAACCCAACGGCACATTATTAAAAAAGGAGCTATTCTCACAGGTGAAAAAGATCTGTGATGACTGTGGGAGAAAGGGTGGGAAAATGTCAGCGCTGAAATGGCTTTAATGTGTCGTATAATCGCAACAAGTGTGAAATCAAGCGGGTTTTGATGGGCTAACTGTTAAAGTGCTTCCCCGCTCACATGTCAGGAGGGATATTGCATTTGGCAGCCTTGTCACATTTTTCGTAAAAGCTTTTCTCTGGTTTGCTGACAAAAAGGCGCTCTCGAGAACCCGACGACATTTACATCCATTTCCTTTTCACTCGCGTATTAGGGAGGAGGCTTCAGCCAACCAGATGTTTAATACCCAGCCTGCACTGATCTGGGGTGGGGATCTGTGCTAAATCAATGAGAATTTCTTGACTGGCTTTCCTTCTTCCTGCACAGGCATCATCTTCCTTTGAAAGAATCATTTCAAAAAGACCAACAGACACAGTTCTGAGATGAGTTTCTTCTCTATAGATTGTTTCTCCATGAGGCCACGGGCACCATGTCATGTGTACACATACCTGTATGCCCATGACTTTGTGCATGCACCTATTTAAGTTCTTGTCTCCATGCTGCTTGCTGTGTGTTATGGGGCCGGGATCTTTCTAATCAAACCTGACACCAGGCTAGAGGCCCCTTATGTCCCTCACTAATTTCACCAGTAAATGCACTCCAGTATCCCTCCACCAGCCTGACAAGGGCCAGACTGGGGCTCCAATCAATTGGCTCTGATGATAAATAGCTTCCAGAGCTGTGCCAAAATGATTATTTCTCAGTCGTAACCTGTGCAGACTCAGGTGACATTGGCCAAGCTGAAAAAGCAGGACAATGGTTCACTCTGGGACTAACACATTTTCATACTTACACATTCATAAATACACATGCAGCAGAGCAATAACCTTAAACATTAATGCTTTGACGTGTACACCTCACTACCTCAACATTTCTGTCAAAATAACCACTGTTTTCATGGAATAAACTGATTCTGAAACGCCTCCAAAATAAAAGCAGTGGCGAGTTTTAAATTTCATGAGTATATTTAAATTTAGAGATAAACCAGGAGCATGTGAAGGTTCCAGCCTAAACAAACTCAGGATGCCAGTGAGTGTGGGTCTTAAAACACATTTCCACCGGGGATCAGGTGACTTCTGATTAGTGCTAGTTAAAGTCCTGGATATCCTCCTCCTCGAGTTCATCCACATTGATTAGACAATTATGTAGGGAAGTCAAAACAGACTCTGAAAGAGATATATTACATCCGCTTTCTATGAACCAAAAATATGCTGTTTATTGTCTCTGAACAATAAATTCAATATTGCTAAAATTACAAGGAGTCATCATTTAAGACTAGCTCTCCTATGAAATCGTATCTGCTGACTTTTCAGTGATTTCAACGATGCAATCTTCTGCATTCGCCGTATGTATTCCTGCAACACCCAAACTGACCCAGGCATGTCTTTTTCCACTTAAATCATCAGCTTCATTGATAGAAAAGAATGGCATGTCTACAGAAGAAAGGGAATGAACTCAATTTCTTGAAGCTGTACATTATTTTGAGTTCTGACACATAGCTAACACCTGCAATGATTTCCCAAATGGGCCTTTGATTGCAAACTGGGGTTGCTCACCTTTGCGAACAGTCTCTTTTTTTTCCCCTCACTTTTTGCTGCCTTGTTCAGCTCGTTGGAGAAGATGTTGATGAAGAATTATGTGGTGTTTGTTTTAGTTGGGAGCTTGAACATATTTCATGGTGTTAAGGTCATAAGGCAAGTCAAATTCTATGTGGTGAGGAGAGGAAATATGAGCCTTTAAAGCTCTTTAAGTGATTCCCTCACTGTCTTGGCCTTGGAACTAGACTAGGCTTGTTTCAACACACCCAAACTGAACAAGACCCAGAGCTATACATCGACATGGAACTGATTTGTGAGAGGTTTTCGGGGCAAAAAGGTTGCAAACTAAAATATGGCATAAAAATATTGTTGGGCGTGGTAGGGGTTCAGTGATTAACACTCCAACAATTACATGCTCTAGCCTGAGCTTATTGTTTGGGTATGAATGCTACACCAATACAGTGTAGATGTCTGTAAGTACAAGATGTTTTTTACATGTTAAAATCTGCTTCTGAATAGCCCTCTTTCTTTGTTTCTATTAGAGTTCATTTTAGGGACATGACCTTCAGAGTGATGAACACCCACTAATCCTAAGGGAGAAAAGAAAAGGAAAGAAACATATTTGGGAAAGCACAGTTGGGATTTTCCTGCTGCAGGCATCCGAATATCAGGGAAACTGGATGTGCTAGTTTAAAGAAAACCCATCCATAAAGGGTGAATACATAACTGTAGCGTAGTGACTGTTTGTGTCCGTGCCGAATCCCTTGTGCCCATTTTGGCCCTCTTCCAAATCAGCTCAGCTGAGTTCTCAGACAAGGAAGAGGAAAATTGCCCCAGCGAACACTGTATAAGAGAGATTCAGTGTTAATAAGAGAAACTAATTTCAAAACAGCCCTGATCCTTACAGCCCATCAGTTGTTCCTTCTTGTGCCCTCAAGTGAGAGCCTTGTGGTCAGCTCATTAAGGGATTTCACACATGTGATCATACTGTACATGTATGAGTGTTCGGGGTCCATGCATGGGAGTCTTTTTCTGTTGCTCTCTTATTCTCTTTCCCCCTGTGTCTGCTCTCTGTCTCTTTCACCTCATCACCTCTCAGTGTCTTGCCACAGAGGGAAGGAGAGCCATGAAGACCATCGCAGCCTGATTTGTTTAAGAGCTTGAGTCTTCCTGTGAGGTGCTTTGTGTGTGGCCTGCCAGTGTGTGTGGTGTGTGTGTGTGC
>JAMQGT020004259.1:12500-24373 GCA_024447675.2 Pterophyllum scalare | reverse complement strand
TGAAGCTATGGACTGACCCGCCTGTTCCCCAGACCTGAATCCGATAGAGCACATCTGGGACATCATGTCTCGTTCCATCCACCAACGTCACGTTGCACCACAGACTGTCCAGGAGTTGGCGGATGCTTTATTCCAGGTCTGGGAGAAGATCCCTCAGGAGACCATCCGCCACCTCATCAGGAGCATGCCCAGGCATTGTAGGGAGGTCATACAGGCACGTGGAGGCCACACACAATACTGAGCCTCATTTTGACTTGTTTTAAGGACATTACATCAAAGTTGGATCAGCCTGTAGTGTGTTTTTAACCTTTAATTTTGTGTGTGACTCTGAATCCAGACCTCCATTGGTTAATAAATTTAATTTCCCTTGATGATTTTTGTGTGATTTTGTTGTCAGCACATTCAACTTTGTACAGAACAAAGTATTCAATGAGAATATATCATTCATTCAGATCTAGGATGTGTTATTACACCGTTCACTTGCAGGATAAAACCTATTACATTTGCCCCCATTTATCCACAAGCCTTGAACTCATGTTCAACATTGCGGATAAATATGTCCTAATCTGCTCAAGTAGACCTGCTGTCTTAACTTTATGAGCATTTTTAATTTTTCAAGCTCCTCTATAGCTATCAGATCATACAGTGGTAAAAACACAAAAATCACTCAGTTTCAAATCCAAAAAAGATATCCTCAGCAAAAAAGTCAACAGAGTTAACAGATAAAAACAACAGGATTTTTGTATGAAGTGTTATGTTTTTTCACTTCATACAAAAATCCTGTTGGTTATCAATCGTTCTATCATGCTGTGATTGTCTCGATTAGCGAGAAGGTGATACATGTACAAATTATCTGCTCTTTTGTGGCAATAGGAATGCAATTTATATATTTTTTTGTGACAGTTTAGAAGTCCTTCATGAAAATACTGGTCATGTACATGTAGAAATCCATGTTCAACATTTATTTATTACATTTCAATAAGATGGAATTGTTTTGTATACAGAACAAATAGATTAATGTATAAAGAATTTTAAAAAATCGTGACCTCTTCTATTTTATCTGGACTTGAATATGCTTTTTCATTCTCTCAATCAATAAAATGGCAGCAGTGGAGTGCAAAAATAGTGTGGTAAAAAAATGGCTCTTTTAAGGTTTAAGACTCTTGTCATCCATGCACTTGTCAAGACATTATTTATTCATAATGTTTTAAATAAAAAAATTTGATCAAAATGTATTTTTATTTGTGCATTTTTTTAGGTGTCATATACATTTCAAGGTTGGACAAAAGATTGGGCTCAGGCACCCAACTAAAATCTTCAGTTTTATAGCACAGAGAGCAATCATATTGCCAATTCATCCCCAGTGTAAGTAGCGACGTGAATTAGAAGGACAGTGTAATAATTATCAGGACCTTCCGGCAGACAGCCAATCAGAGTAAGACGCTGTGTGAATATTCATGAGGTCCTGCTATTACACAATTCTGCCATAGGGGGCACTGTGGTGATACACAGATTATACACAAAATCAGGTTTATGTGTATTAAACGGACATCTTGTTTTTTTTGCATTTTCCGGGTAAATGGACCAATAGAAACCTTTCTACATTTTTAGAATTTTGTCAAAATTAGCAGGACACCGCTCCTGTCCTGTTAATTCAAAATGTCCTTCTAGTGTGGTGTGTATTCTGACGAATTGTCCTGCTAATACACATCTACCAACACACAACACACACACACACACACACACACACACACACACACACACACACACACACACACACACACAATAGGTTAAAAAACCTTGCACACTGCACTGCCACCCTTTGACGGACTGCTGTAAATGCAGCTTTTCGTTCCTCCTCTGCTCTGGAAGTCCTGCTGAGTAGTTCTTGGATTGTGTACTATTGAAACTACTACTGTTATCATTAGTGTCATGGATACCAGTGGTAATACTGACAAACCAACTGATTCTACTGTCATCATCCGCTGACGACTATCGTGCTGCTTATTGCTTCCAGCACTGTTCATTTTGATAAAAACTTTATATTTTTATTTTATTTTTGGCAGGTATAATGTTAATGCAATGCAAGATGCTGCTTGTTAATGCAACAAGTTAAGCAGTAAAATCAGCTTCATAAGAAGAGGTGAATTACAGAGTTTTACTATTTTTGACTATATTCCTTTAATTTTGTGGCTGAAGAAATGAAGAGGGAAAATATACTGGTTCATTTCTCCAACTTGTTCTGTGTGTACAGTCCAGTTACTGTGGCTGTGTTTCATTTAGCTTCCTGTGAGAATAGCAAAGTATCCCGTATGAGCATGACTGAAGAGGATGGAGGTTTATTGACTGTCAAATAGGTCTGTGCAGAGTCATCTGTTCTTTGTTAAAATCAGCAAAATGATTAAACTAAAGTTTAAGCAGCCATGCTGTCCTCATGAGGGCAACTAGTCAACTTAAACTCCATGCAAATGAAGAGTAATAAATGGTGACTGCATTTAAATACTGCAATACTTAAGAAGTTATAGTTACATTGCACATGCCTACCTAAAGTAATGCAAGAACAGTAATACACTGCCTTTGTGTAATTACAAAAAGACAATTTTGGTATGATAATATTTTAATAGCCATTAATTTTGTTTAACAAAACAGTAACACCGTGAGATTATTTGTGACATAAGAACACATCACACTCAGTGTTCCACGTGTTGAAATTGAAACGTGAGCCACTGTTCACTTTCCCAGAGAGGGAAAATTGATTGTCATGTTCATGGACAAGAAGCCCCTCCACACTGTTGCAATGTGAAATCTATACAACAACACAACATGACAAAACCTTGAAGCTGTTTTGTGCCTGAAAGATATTTGTGTCAAGCTTCTGCAGAACTTTTCCAGACACAGTAAAGACAGACAGTGTGGGTGGGCAGTTGAAGAAGGTCTGCTTCAGTTTTCAGTATGATTACTAATATACACACACACACACATAAGAAGACACACTCACAAAAACACTTCGCACTAACAAAGTGGGAAGGTTTATGTAAGGCCCTTTTGAAAAGCAAAGCACATCATCACACCCATTTTCCTCTCTTTCTGGGAGACTTTTTTATTCTCTTTCTCTCGTACTCTGTCTTTCATCGGTGTGATAACAAGGCTGCAAGAGCTCGTTAACCTCTCACACACACCGCATCTCAACCCAAAACCACAGCAGCTGCTTGTGTCTTTGGCGCTCTCTCCTTCTGTCATCACCTGATTTAAAAATACTTAGGATGAAGTAATATTTGCCTCCAACTATTTGTGTGTGTTTGTGTAAGAGGGAGCGGTAGAGATGATTCTACATTAGAGTGTTTAACTAAGACTTACCACCCCTGTGTGTGTGTGTGTATGTGTGTGTGTGTGTGTGTGTGTTTTCACTGTCTGCAGCTTACATTGTCAGAGTGTTGGCAACCTGGTATAAAATCTTGCTTCCTCAGCAACACTGTAACCAGGAACACATCAAAACTGAATATAGCCAAACAACAAATAATGAACTTGCCAGAGTCAATATTATACCCTGACACTGTCATCCATATGAAGGTGTAACGTAGCATACATTTATTTATGGCATTAAAAAAAACAGATACTGGAACCCCGTTTAAATTCACCCAATTCTGCATATTTAATTTTATTAGATGGAACTATGTAATGATGTTATAATTGGCATGAGCCCTAATAAAAAATATGAGGGGCAGTCTCTTACAGCTCAGCAGCAATTTACAAGTAATTTTTCTTGGTGGTTTCTTCCTATGCTGGAAGGAGTTATTCCTAATCAGGTTCTGATTAGAGTAATTTACACCCCCAGCATTTTCTGGCACATGCAAATGCAGACTGTGAAAACACTGTTGTAGTCCTGTTGTTACTTTTAGGATCATACTATCATCACTGCATTTAGTTTTTTCAGCAGCTTCAGCAACTGTTACTCAAAATAAATGCACCTGAACTAATCATATACCGATGGATATTTCTCAGGGATCTTTCTCCCAGTAGATGTTTTCAACAATATGATGTTTGGTATCTTTGTGTAAATTTTGTGTTTGGAAAAACATCAAACTATTCTTGGTGTGAATGGTTGTCTGTCTCTCTGTGTTGGCCCTGTGACAGGCTGGTAATCTGTACAGGATGTACCCTGCCTCTCACCCCATGACAGCTGAGATAGGCTCCAGTTCTTGTGGATAAGATCCTTCCTGTGCCCAAAACGTTTACTGCTGAACTCCTGATGGTCTAAGAGGAGTTCATGGAGTAAGGGACCATCACAGTCAGAGATTTCTTGTATTATGGTAAACTGTGATGTTCAGGCATGTAAGAGCTGCTGTTAATTCTGGTAAGGGCCAGAGAGTTCATGAGGCTTTACATGAATTAACTGAAAATATGTCAAATTTGACTTGGATTTTTAACTTACTTTAAGGTCCCCACAAACCCCAGTAAGTGTATTTTTTAAGATCATCTCAAGTCTCTCAACAAACCTAGCAACAGAAGGCAGCTAAGAGGGCTTTGGCATAGCCACTGTGTTCTACCTGATCAACACTGAAGTACAGACAAGCACAATCTGCTGGTGAACACGGTGTAGCCTCTTCAGCAGTTAAAGAACCACATTCTTCTTCAGCTTTGAAAGCAACAAAAACAGACAAGAAAATGCAGGTAAATATTGGTCTCTGCTGGATGTGGACTCAAACACAATAACTCCCAGGGCTGCTGTGTTTGGTTTTTATGACATAAAAGAAACTGCGGCAGGTCTAACGTTTAAAGCAAGAACTCTAATTTCATCTTCCATTTTTCCCTTACAGTACAGACAGGAAAACAGCAATGCACAATTCATCACTTTGTCTGCTGAAACCACAAATCTCACCAGTGCACGGTTATGTCAGCTACAACTAATGAAGATTATAAAATGTATATTAGAGAAGGTTATCTAGCTGAGCAGTTTTGTGTCTCTAGTGATTTAAAGTTTATTTCACAAAGAAAAAAATTACTCAGTAAGCTCACTCTTTGATTGTGAGAGGGTGTCTCTCCTAGGTAAAAAAAAAAAAAAAAGAAAAAAAAAGCATAATTACAAGCATAGTTCAAGTTTATTATATGTGTTGATGGTTTTTGGAACAGATTTTAGAATTGAAATAATCTTAAATGAGCTTTGGTATGTTAAGTTGTCTTGGTGAGTATTAAAAAGCAATTCACAGCAGCCTGACAAAGCACTTCCATTTCTAGAGTTTATATGAAAGTAGCCACCAAGACATCAACCACTGATTTCTGGAACTGAACGTTTAAGCCCCAAAGCATTGTGGTTGCAAACATGTTGGCTTTTCTGGAGCATTCGGACACGAGAGAGGGTTGCTAAGTTATCAATGGTCATCGGTGATGCTACCAACTTGGTTAGCAAGCTGCATGCATTAACCTTACTGACACACAGACACACTGATTGGTCCAATGTATCAGACTAATAAAATCTTCTAGTTTCACTCAACAACACAGAATAATTCTATTGCTTCCACAGGTGCCACCAACAGGAACAGGTCCAGTTCAGTGACTCGAGTTAGCAAAGCTGTCTGTGTCAGCACATCTGTCAATGAAAGCGCCTGACCTAAACTGCAACTCAAAAACTCTGATCACAAACTGAAAAAAATTGAACTGCTTTATTAAAACTCCACACATGTTGCAAAATGAAACACAGCACTCCAAAACATTTTCTCGCTCCTCAAAACTGATGCGATCCGCCAAAACAATACACACAGCTATTATATGCTCATGTGTTACAGAGCATGGACTAAACACTGATGAGATCAAATCAAAACAATACCATCAAATGTGTTGATATGTGTTTTGCCTTCATGAGGATATATACTCAAAGTGTGTGGAAACAAGTTTCTTTTTCTAATTATGGTGACGTGTTTTTTGGCCCCAAAGTAGCATTCACAGTACAACACGTACGTGCAACACAAATCGAGCTGGAAACAATGTGCAGCAGGTTAGGACGGTTAAGGATAGGGAGACTGAAATGTACTGATGAGCGTCTCAAATAATGAGTGTGTTGAGAAGATGGAAGAAATAATTTGAGGCGCTCCTGAATGTAGAAAATGAATGAGAAAGTAGGACGGCTGCAGGGCTGCAGAGGACTATTAAGGAGGAAGTGAGGGCAGCTATGAAGAGGATGAAGAGTGGAAAGGTGGTTGGTCCTGATGACATACCTGTGGAGATATGAAGATAAACAGGAGAGGGCAGTGAACTTTTTTTTACCAGATTGCTGAATGCAACCTTGAATAGTGAGAAGATGCCTGAAGAATGGGAATTAAGTGTACTGGTACTGATTTTTAAGAACAAGGGTGATGTGCTGTGCTGTGCTGTACTCATTACAGATGGATGAAGCTGATGAGCCATAAGATGAAGCTATGGGAAAAAGTTGCTGAAGTTAGTTTAGGTGAGAGGTGATAATAGGCAAGTGTGGCTTGATGCCAAGAAAAACGATTCGACACATGAACAAGTTGGTGGTGTTTGAGGCTACACTTCCTCCTTACAGTCGCTCAGCCAGCCTGATTTCACGGGTGCTGGGGGAAAACTAACGGTGGCTAAGCTACCTTTGTCTGCACTAACTACGGGGGCCTGGATAGCTACAGGATTTTCAAGGGTGCAGAGCCAGTTCACTGAGTCTGTCCTCCAAAGCTACAAACAGGCTACCGTTATTACAACTATTGCTATTAGTAAAGAAGGCTGAGGAGTAGCTGACATTTGACACACTGAGCAGGAAAGTGATGAAGCCATGCTGCTAGTGGCACGGCTAAGAGCTAAGTTAATAGCTATGCTAAGTTAGTGAATACTATAAATGAAATTTCCACATGAATCAGCAGAGTGTGCTTTGGATAAAGCACTTGAAGCCTGGACTATGAAATATGTCATTATATAAAGGTGTGTAAAACAGATTAAACTACACACAATGCACAGTGGTGTTTTGTGTAGTATACAAAACACCACTGTGCATTGTAACAGGAACAGGAAATGATACAAAACTGCAGTGCAAGCCAACACCAAGGGACAGTGTCTGTAAATTCTCACATACCTCCTCCATTGTATGGAGTTGTGGTTCATGCTCGTGAGTTCATATTGAAATTAGAAATGGTGGCGTGGTGGAAATTTTATATATATATATATATATATATATATATATATATATATATATATATATATATATATATATATATATATATATAAATGAATTTTATGTCTGTCTCATGTCATTCAGTTTATTACACACTCTCTCTCTCACACACACACACACACACACACACACAAACACTCATATTGTTTCCTCCAAAAATCCATCCATGGCTACATAACACACTGACATGATACTGACTCCACACAAGCAGCTTTCTGCCACACTGCACTGCCGCCCTCAGTTCACTGAGTGGAACTGCTCTGCCACGCATCACAACTGGTTCTTATTAGCAGTTACCTGATTGGTCACTTTGCCTCCAGGCAGCAAACCAGAAGTCAGATATAAAACAGGGGTGGACAGCTGACGTGTGTGTATAAACTGCACACACAGTTACACACAAAGAGAACCAAGATGTTGTTTTGTGCGTGTGTGTGTCGTGTGTGTGTGTCACAACTGGTTTATTTTCCAGCAAAATTTGTTTGTCAGTCATTTCTGTGATGTTTAATATGTGAGGCTGCTGTCATGCTCTCAGTAGTTTTCCAGGCAAACAGATGAACCGAGAGGCGTCTGGTTATACCATGGTGGATGTAGTTGTGTGTTTATGACTCACAGCCTGGAATTGGGTGGAGCACTGTTAACCACAAAGGAGAGCATATGTGTGACTGACAGGTGAATGGGAGCACGAGTTTACCCCTTACTTAATTTTCCCACTCCTTTTATGCATAACCTGTTATCTGCCCCATTTTCTCTTTTCCTTCTTGCATCATCTTGCCCTCCATCCGTCCACATTGTTTCACTTATCCATCTGACTCAATCTCAAATTTCAGCTAAGGCATGTTTTATTTTAGAGCCTTGGGTTGATGGAAATAAAAATAAGAACATCCAGCCAAAAAAAACCGAGTGACTCCAGCCTTTGATTTATAATATAATATGTACTGTGCACTTCTCGTCTGCAAGTCTTGTAAGGAATGAGCACAATGCAAAGAACAAAAAGTATCAAATCCAAATACAGAAAATGCTAACTGGAGAAAAGAAGTTACCTTAAGGTAAAGGAAAATGTTTTTTTCAGATACTTAACGTATAATATTCTTTTTAGTCTTTACTCCTCCCTCTATATTCCATCTCTTTCTCATTGGCACAATAAAAGTCTCACACAGAAGATTCCATTCATAGAAAGTTGGAAGCACTAGTAATGCTCATGCTGACAGACTTACTGCTCAACTCTCACCATTCAGGTACAAAGTGGCAAATCATGCGTCAGATATTTGTTTCAGTGCTGCTGTCTGTTCACACTGATGTATCAGAATATGCTGTGACAACTCTTCATGCAGCTTCCTACTGATATACAATAGTGTGAAATTTCACCATGAACCCTCCATGACCCTGTAGTGCCCTCGTCACAGTTCCCTGACCCCCTCCTCCAAGTTCCCACCTACTCAGAATGCTCCACTGGGAGTGATGGGAAGGATACCAACATGCATATACATCTGCAGTTCCAAATGCAGTTGAACAGAGAGAAAAAGGAAATTTTAATTAATTGTCATTTCCTCTTTTTATCGCCTATATTCAATCCAGGGACTGACCTACCCCAAGACGATGACCCTATAGGTCATCTGTGGATGCTGTTTTTGTATATATAGTTATGTTTTGGATTTGATGGGACCTTGAAATATGTACTGATGTGGATGAACCATGAAACATTTTGTCAATTTTAATGCTGTCAGCCATAACGTCATAGAATCAGTGCCTTTATCCAAAACTCCACTGCCCTGGTTTGAAGCTTACACCATCCCAGTTTCCTCCTAATGTTGTTGTTACATGTAACATGTTGTTAAAGAGATGTTTAAATGTCCCATTTAGAACTGTGACCTCTGACCTTATACCTCCTATAATATATATTTTGTTAGTCAAATGCTGATCCAGAATTTGGTTGATTAAGCACTTTTATTAGTTTATTTGTAAATTGAGCCCAGTTCAGCCTGATTTCCATCTGCAACCCCCTGGCAGCTCACAGTTTAACCATCAACACAGTGACGAATACTCATTAGACAAAGTATACAAATAAGATATGGCACAAAATGCAAAATTACACAGAACAGCGAGTAATTTGATCTTCAAGAATAAATCTCATATGACAAGTCTGTGGAGTAGAAAAAGATGAAGTACGTGCAGCTTGGAGGTCAGTGCAAATTGATACTGTAGTTATGATACTGAGTACTGCACTAAATGAAGTTTAAACTGCTGCAAACGTAGCCCGGGAAGCTGGCTGATTCTTTCAGTTTGTGTAACAGCTGACAACACACAATATTACACAATATATTCCCTTTACATGGGATTTTTCGGCAATTAGAAAATATAGAATGATACCAGCCAGATTTTGGTGATGGCAAAAGTTCATTCATATATTACTGAACCTTGTTTGCAGGTGTAACTTCACAATTTCTCATGGAGTCATATTTATATCTAACTCTTGCCTGATGCATCCTTGATTTGCTACTGAGAAAAATACATTTTAACATGAATAGAACAGCAATTTTCCAAGGAACATCAGCCGTTTATTCTGGAGAAAGTCTCATTTCAGAATTATTATTATTATTAAATTGATACAAATATAGCAAGAATATCTGTATTGTGATTTCTTTTTTCTTTTACCGCCATTATCAGGGATCAAATAATCTGAAATGATGACAAACCTATATCAGCTCATTATCTGCTGAGTATTACAGTAATGCATTTATATGAATTCACATCTGTAGAACATATTTCATTTCTAGCTATCATTTAGAGATGTATTCCTGATAAGTATAATAACATTACACTGTATTTTACAAAGAGAAGTAAAGCAGCACTTCACCTTGCTGTGATCTGCTGACATTACCTTGAACCTCCCTTGAACCCATTGTGACATCAATGTAACCTCATCTTGACCCCACTGCGACCTTCTAATCCTATCACAATGCGATGACAAGCCTTATCAATGGCTCCTTCTCCACTATAACCTGCAGTGCAATCACATGTTTTGTTTGGTGTCCTGTGAGAGTGAATGCTCTTTGATCCGAGCCCATATCCTTCATTTCCTCCCTCTGGTCACTGTAGGAACTGTCTCCTCTGACCTCTGCCACACCTGGTCTATGAGCTCACAGCTTCCTTGATCCTTTGATCATGTTCTGTTTCATGTGAGCACACTCTCGCCTTCAGGCCAGGAAGCTAGTCAGCCAGGTGTCCAGCAGACAGACAGACAGAAAACTGTTGAAAGTGTGTGTGTCCATGTGTTTGTGTTCATTAGGAGCTGCAGCATTTCACTGACATTTTAGCATCGGTGTGGCCCGGGTCATTGTTTCTCATTTCCCTTAGACTGTGATGTGCTGGGAACTGGGACAAGACCAGTGCAACCAGTCTACAACTTGTTTAATGCACACAAGCAACAGTACCTGTACACACATGTAAGCTCCACCTATCACCTGTCTTCAGTGTTTGAAAGGCACCAAAGAGAGAACAAAAATCTTCCCTCTCACACACAGACAACAAACACACACACACACTAGCGAGGCTTGAATGTGAGCATTGTTGTATGTGCGCTGCTGTATTTGAGTGTGTTTGCATATCTACAGGTACATAAATGTGGCACGAATGTATGCATGCATATTTTAGCCATCAGGGTAGTGTCTGTTAGACAGGATTAGCTGTCGCCATGGCATTGCTGTGTATGTGTGTCACAATGACGTCAGCACGCAACGCTCCTCCCCTCGCCAAACTGTCTGTATGTGAGAAAGCCAAATGAGCTGACCCACAAGAGCACCCCATTATCATTCATTTATTTATTTATTTATTTATTTATTAATTTATGTTATCACGGAGTTGTCATTCTTTGGGGTTGGGGTGGTGGGGGTGGGGCCCCTCATACTCATTTCATCCAAGGCCCTCTAGCTTGTCCCAATACTGCCCCCTGGTGTCTGGTGTGTTTGAGCCACACACATTTTCTCTACATCTTTGTTCTCCTTTCCCCTCATTTTCCCTCTGTCGCTCACCTTCTACTTAAATAAGGTCTCTCCTTACATTGGCCTTCTTTTTCCAGACCTATCCTTTGCCTTTTTACTTTCCCCATTCTCACCTTTTTCCTCCTCATTCTCTCCTTGTCTTTTCTTTCCACTTTTTCCTCTTTCCTTATCTTTTTTTTTTAACAGTTTCTCCTCCACTCTCTTTACCTTATTTTAGCCATTTCTCCTCTTCTACTGTCCTCTCCTCTCAAAGGTCACAGGGAGGTTAGAGTTAAGAGGGTTCACCCTGTCTCCTCTCAGCTAATGACTGATCGCTTCCTATTTAGAACACAGCCAAAAATGAAGTGTGTGTGTGTGTGTGTGTGTGTGTGTGTGTGTGTGTGTGTGTGTGTGCATGAGAGAGAGAAAGAGAAAGGCGGATGTGTGGTTCCATGAGCAGGCAGGTGTGTGTGTATTATAAAAAAGAGGCTGGAAAACACACAAATATAAAGCACAAAAATCAAGCAGAACAGAATAAAGTAGAATTTTGTTAGACAATAAAGGCAAAAAGACAAAGAATATCACAAAAGATGAATAGCTAGTAAATTGCGTATAAATTATCTTTTTAAAGGAATAGACTGCCAAAAAAGGAATTGAAAAATGTCGAAAAAAAATGATGGCCTTCTGTCAACAAAAAATATTTATTGCAAAAGAGGAAA
>JAMQGT020004259.1:0-7500 GCA_024447675.2 Pterophyllum scalare | reverse complement strand
CATTCTCTCTGGAGGTCTTTATTTACTATCTAGATTCAGTCTGACTTTAGAGATGCACCAAACCAATATCAGTCTGATCCTGACTTATTAAGCTGGATCAGACAGACAACTTCTTTATTGTTTGTTTGTTTGTTTTTTACTCATTTGTATATTTCCTGCACTTTATTTCTTTGTTTTGTAATATTTTCCTATTTAGCATGTGGCTAAAACAAAACCCCATCCCAATCAAAATCATATACTCCAGAGAAGTTGTCTGGTGGATGGCTGATGGTGCTCCTACATGCAGCCTGGTCAGGTAATGTCCACACAAGTAAAGGACTGCAGTGACTGTGTGGTACTCTTTGTAATGGCGCTGCGTGTGCAGTGGACTTTCTAACTTCAGACTGGTAGCTGCTGTTCCCACAGCTGAAGAAAAGGAAAGACATTCCATCCCATGACTTACAAAAGCTGATGGATGGTGTAAAGACCTGTGGTTTGTAGAGAAACAGAGCTGCTTCAGCTAGAGATGTTTCATCCACACTCTGAAACTGGAATAGCACATGACTGAGGTTACTGTGCTGACTAACTTGGGTTTGGATGGTGTCACAAGAGGTGTGCACAACAAGACAGGATAAACAGTCACTGTCAAACTACAGAATGCACTTTTATAATGTCTTACTTTTATAAGGTCCAGCTCTCTCTCTCTCTCTCTCTCTGTGTGTGTCTGTGTGTGTGCGTGCATGCACGAGTGTCATTCAGTGTAGTACACTATTTGCCTATTGCCATGCAAACTGAGCAATAGGTGGCAGATGCAAAAATTTGTTTGTCTGCTGATTTGACTCTTCAATCCAAACTGCTGAAGAAACACTTATTTGAAATGTGACAAGTTGTCTTTGCCTCCTTGTGCAGCTGCTGGCGAGGTTCTAATAAAATTAGTCTCTGTCCACATGAGGCACTGAATGACAAGTGTGGGAACATGAGGCGCCGATGCTTGTCAGATCTGTATTACTGATGATGAAGAAAAGGAACAAAAACATCCTCAATCTGTCCAGAGCACACTGTCAGAATAGAATACGAATTCACATTCGTGCATTTCCAAACATTTTCCCAACAGCCGGTTTCAAAGCCACATGTTTGATTCTGTCTGAAGTGCACAAAGAGGTGAGATCAGAAGCACCTCCAAAAATGAAAATAAAGAAATAACTCCAGTTTCAAAGAAGAGAACAACACGCTGAGAGAACATGTAGAGACCTTGTAGTGAAGGCTTTTGCAACCGACAGATGTTTGACAACACATGATTTTAATGTAATTACTAACTGTTCTGGCCATGAAGCGAGCAATAAACAAGTAGTTTTGCTACAAATCAGAAAAGTAAAAGAGAAAAAATTTATTCTTTTAAATTAACAAAAACATCCCAACCAAAATAATTTAGTAATAAAACATCTGGAACTGGGCTTTAGGTTCAAATATCCCTTCTAAACTCCTGCTGCTGCATAGTTTTATTTACTGCAAGTTAGATTAGATTCCAGCAAAATTTTCATCCTTGACTGATGTTAGAATTTACTTGTTTTTGTGCTGCATGACTTAATGGGGGACGTGAACAATTAAGGATGAGTGATTTGGTTCCTGCATGATGAGCTGAACTGCTGACTTGCAGTTTGAGCGCTTTCACTGTCTTCATATTTTTCATCTTCCTTTCAGTTAAAAGTTAAAATCAATAAAGTAAAAATAACCTTTTCAGTTTCATTTTTATTTTTCTATTTTTTTCTACTTTTACAAACTTTTGTGTCACTGTGAGGAAAAGAGGTTGTCCTGGCCTCTCCTGGTTCGTGCTTTCAAAAACACTGTTTATGGAAACACACACTTAAGGAAATCCATGCATCCATACATCCATGCATCCATACATCCATGCATCCATACATCCATGCATCCATCCATGCATGCGTCCATCCATGCATGCATCCATCCATGCATGCGTCCATACATTTTCTTCCATTTATCCAGGACCAGGTCGTGGGGCCAGCAGCCTCAAAGGAGGAGCGCAGATGATCATGATCTCTGGAACAGGTTTGGTTCGTAGGATGAGTTACCATGGAGATGTACCTCAGAAACAAGTGAACCACCTTTGTGGTACAGAAAACCCAGGGTTAACCCCAAAGTTACCTGGATAAGATGACATCCTGCTTTGTATATCGGCCTCTGATGAGCTGTTTGGTTTGGAGGAATGGTCATAAATTCTTCCCAATTACAATACATATTATTTATGTGTGGATATGACCACACATTGTGAAGAATCCATCAAGGAATTCTGAAAGTTGCCTCATTTTCAGAGGAATGTTTTTGTTGATCCATCTACAGTTCGCCAAAGTCTTATCAAAAATGTTCTCACTGGAAGAGTAGCTGCCAAGAAGCCAGAGCAGGGAGAGAAAAGCTGAGGTAGACAAAGTACACAACAACATCCTATAACAATAGGTTGTCAATAGAATGATGACTCCAAACTTTTAATTTTTGGTTGAACTTGTCATCAGTATGTAGTGGGGAGGTCAGGGGAGAGAGGTACATCAATGAAGGTCCAAAGCCATCTGTAAAACACAGTGGAGGCTGGTTTTCAGCCAGAGGGTTTGGGTAGCTTGTCAACATTGATGTAATTATGAAAAGTGCCATTAGATTTTGATCCACGATGCAAAACCATCTGACTGACAATGGAACACAGTCAGTCATGGACTGGCCTCCACAGAGCCCAGACCTCAATATTATTGAAGCACAATATGTCAGTCTTGACAGAGAACAGAACCAAAGGAAGTCAACATCCAAAGAAGAGCTTTGGAATGTCCTTCAAGAATCCTGGAGAACTTTTCCTGAAGACTGCTTAAAGAAATTACAAGGACGCTGTCAGAGAGTTCAGGTTGTGTTGAAAGTTAAAGGCAGTCGTACCAAATATTGACTTTCAAACTTGTTAGAATCGTACAAACTCTGCTCTTGCCTTAAATACTTTATTTCTATATATGTTTGCATATGCTCCGATCCATCGCCGCACCTATTTTCCATTTTCCTAGCAAAATCCAAGGAAATGAGGGGTGGATCAAGACCTTTGCAACTAACTGTATTTGAGCTGATGTTGGCAGTAAATAAATGAAATTGTGGCCTAAACTATTATTCTTCTGGGACCAGTTGGCATTATCACGCCAAGGGTCACATAACTTAAGGGATTAAGTGGCATGAGAACAAGATAAAGTTCTCATTCACCATAAAGGCGTGTACATACACAAATACATATAATACACATATACACATAACAACAAATCGAGCGCCCTGCAGTGTGAAGGATCATTTATTAAACTGACACAACATCTGCTGCAGCTAGCAGACCAACAACAGACAACAAGATTGTACTTTTGGAAAACCAAAATAAATATCGAAACTTATGCAGCCCGCTGATGTTAAAATTCCATATCTCTCTTCTCAAGGTCTGGCTTGTGTTACCTGTGTGTGAGACACAGGGAACCTCAACAATAACAGTAGTTTGCATTTACAGTTTATACAGAGCCGGCAGTCCAAGGCCGTGAGAATTTTGGTACATCTGTCGCTTGCTTTGAATAGGATTGTATTTACAGGTGAGCTGATGGACCCTGACATGCAAAAGAAGGCTTTTGAATTTCAACAGCATGTTAGCACGGCGAGTGAATGCTAATGTCGAGAGTGTGTTTATTGTGCTAAGTGATTTTAATGGTAGATAACACTTTAGTCAACATGACATGGAAGATTGTATTCAACAACAGATGAACAAACACAAACTGAGCATTGGTGTATTTAAATTAGATTCCAGGTATGTGATGTTATTACAGATGGGATATGAAGGATGTCAGTTGAAGTATCATAAAATGACCATTATGCTGGGAAACTCAATCAATTTCCACAGCATGATAAATTAAAATCATCAAAATGATCCCTTTATATACAAAAACACTATCCTGACCAGCTGACTCTGGGGAGAGATTATCTGTGTGTGTGTGTGTGTGTGTGTGTGTGTGTGTGAGAGAGAGAGAGAGAGAGAGAGAGAGAGAGAAAAAAGAGGAACTGAGAGAGGAAAACCAAGATCAGTCTGCTGACCTCTGGCTGACCTCTGTCCAGCTGACCCCGTTTGTCACTGTGGTGATTGTTGCAGGGGTCACGCTGGAGTCAGTGAGACGTAATACTGTTGGAAATCCACACACATATTTCCTCACTCTCTCATACACTTTCCTTTCTATTGTTTTAGTCTCTGAAAATACGGACAAGCTGCAGCTTGTTACAATGTATGTGTGTGGTCCTGTGCAGGGGTGGTAACAATGGACCAACAGTGGGCGAGAGCTGGAAGACAGAGAGATACCACACACTTTCTCTGTTTTCTCATTGATATATCAAGCTGTTTTTTAAACAGTTGTTCCATTGTATTATATATATGAAGTGTGTGTGTGTGTTGTATGTAACTTCTTAAATAACTTAAATGCTTGATCAATATTAACAATAAATATCAGCTAAATTTAAATATATGCGTTTTCACCAAAACTTCACTGAACATTGTTGACCGGGTTAAATGTGGTCACAGCCTTTAAAAAGATGTTTTAAATGTACTTGGAAAAGCAAAATTATCTTTTCACTGCATTGTTGGAAACGTGTAAAATATGTAAACTTTTGTTTAAAAGTGAAAGTTTAGTGGACATCTAAATAACACTGAGCTGTGGTTTCAAGAAAGACCTGTCATATTTAAACATTTCTGCTCTCTGATCCTAGTTTCTTTGTTTTGTCATTACCATTTTTAGGTGTTATTGTCAGAATGTGTCACAATTGAAGGTCACAAATAAATTTAATGCAGAGATCACTGTTCACAAAATTGTAAAAACAGAAGTTAATACTTTTACAACACTTAAGGGGTGGCTGTGGCTCATCAGGTCATCTGCTAAACAGAAGGTTTGGTGGTTTGATCCCTGGCTGCTCCAGTCCATATAAGAACCGGTCCATGTACTGTCACATCATAAAAGTGCTGCAGATACAAGGCAGGAAAACCAGAGCCCAGAAAAGACTCTGGATAAGGTACAAAATAATAATTTAGCTTCAACAGAAAAGGAAGTTATTACATCCATGCATCCATTTTCTTCTGCCTGTCCAGTTTGTAGTTCTAGTTGTTACAACCACCTTACAAAAACTGAGAGAACTCACACAGACACACACCATTAACAGAAGCGTAATCCGGTACAGGTGAACTCAAGCAGAGATTAGCAAGAGCAGGACAAAGACCAAAGAAAGGAGGGAAAAACACGCAAACCAAATCAAACTGCAAAATATGACACGAAGTAAACAGTTCAGTTCAATTCAAATCCAAATCACAACAAACAGTCGCCTCAAGGTGCTTTAAATTGTAAATTAAAGACCCTACAACAGAACGTGAGATTGAAAATAAACAGATACAAACAGTGAGAAATACCCAGTGGGAACACAAAACAGAGGAAAAACCCTGAAAACAAGAAGCAAAAAGATCATTACAAAAACGGTCACACGATTCTGAACATTTTATCAGGTAGAAATTTTAAAATAGCCTCAGGCTAAAGTTCATTATTCCAACCATTTATGTATGAGTTATGAGTAGCAAGGCCTTTAGTGGCTACCAGAAATCTGAATTATAGTGGAAACATTTGTTTGTTTGCTTGCTTGCTTGCTTGTTTGTTTGTAGGCCAGTATAAAGCCACTGGCTATTAAGTCCAAGAAATGAACCAAAGTAGAATCTGAGAAAGTACAAATCCATCCATCCAGTTTCCTAATGTATCTAACTGAGGGTCACAGGGGGGCTGGAGCCTACACCAGAATCACCAGTTAACCTAACATCCATGTCTTGGTGTGTGATTGTGTGTGGAAGCCAGAGTACCTGAAGAGAACCCACCTATGCACAGGGAGAACATGCAAACTCCACAAATAAGGGGCCGAGGTTCTAAACCAGAACCATCCTGCCGTAAGGACAAATGTTTATATCAATCTAAGACAAGCCTCACACTTTTTCATGGTTCTGAACTAAACTTTGTTCAGGATATTGTTGCATCCTTGGCTCTTACAGCAATAACACAACACTATTACCACCATAAACATCAATTAGTCCTCATAAATGGCAGTGAGGAACATCCTGCTGACACCTAACACACACACAAAATTATTACCATCCAGCGCACGCTGCTTGGCTTGGAGTGGTAGAACAGGAGACCTAATTGGATTTAATGGACGATGGCCATGCAGACATTCAGCCTCTCTCTCTGATGGATTGCAATGTGTAAATACTGGCAGAAACAAACTCCTGCACTAACTACATCAATATATTGAAACACACAAAATAAAATAAGAGCACGGCAAGACCATGAATATAAGCAGTCATAACATTTAACGTGCCCCCTGATGTTTAATATCTTTTATGCCAAACATTTTTTTTAAATAATTCTCTATGTGTGTTCTTGCACATGAATGGCAAATTTAGGGAAGAGAACAAATGAAAGATATAAATACAATGAATCAAACATGGGGGGGGGGTGATATTAAACTCTTTCTCAGAATCTTTTCAAGATGCCAAACCTACTTTTGTTTTTATGGAAAATGTAATTATATTATTGTGTACAGTATCGGGAATGTGAGTCTGAATGTGTGTGGGAGGTGGGGGTCTAGTGAGTTACAAATAATCCAACATAAATATTAACACTAGGCCAAACTCAGTTATACAAATAACACAGGTTTAAGTTGTTTACTAGTCTAAAATATTAGGCAATACAAAAACATACTGTATACTGATTAAGCTACATGAAACTACAGTATAGATATCATATTACCATATACGATGCTGTAAAGTGGAATAGGAAAATGATTAGAATGAACTAGAACACTCACACAGAGAGGGCTGTAAATTACATAGCCCTATGCACAGAAAGGCTCAACACACTAATCCCCCCATAATGGAAAAATCATACTGGTTTCATGTTATTCTTTTTCTCTGTCTCCCCACGTTTCTTGGTATCACTCTACTGTCCTGAATATATGTCAGACCTGCAAAACTTCATGCATGCATTTAAATTTTATTATTATGGTTCTTTGTTTTATCTTCAGTGAACTTACAGATGGTCTTTGGGCAATACGTTCTAAATGCACCTACATGACAACTAAATGCAGCTCAAGACTTAGCTTTAGAAAATATGTTAAAGGTCAGGAAATACGGATATTTTTTTTATTAAACCCACAGTCTGTCCTGTACATTTGCATTTTCTGTAAAAGAAATACCATAGTATGAAATACACATACAGCAGGGATAAAAGCAACACAGTCAAAGTAGAGCATGAATTTTCTTCATGTGCACAGCTTTGTGAGAGACTCCAAAAGGTCAAGAACATCAACCTTTTCAGAGCTGAACAGAAATGTGAAAGGATACTTCTTTGCTTCGGGATGTTACCACATAAAGAAAACTGAGAATTGAGCAACAATACTAACTGAACCAAGCAAGATGAACATAAC
>JAMQGT020004257.1:0-31139 GCA_024447675.2 Pterophyllum scalare | reverse complement strand
GTGGGGCAAGGCATTGACATCAAAGGGCACCGTATGCATAACAGGGAGACGCAGGTGTCATTATATTACTCCACAGGATGGGAACACATTGGCTATCCTGCTTCTGAGCACTGGTCCTCACAAAGGGAGAAATGCGCATATTTGTGTGTCTGTGTGAGTTCACTGTCACCCATCTTTATCTGAGGGTGCATCCTTCATTACTCGCTCTCATCAGGCAGGTAAGGAGCCACAACAAGTGTGTGTGTGTGTGTGTGTGTGTGTGTGTGTGTAAGATTGATGAAAGCTCATCAGGGCCTGGCAATCACTAAACTTTCTTTTCATTTCTCGCGGTCTTAGACTCCCTCCATCGATCATCGTGCTGTCGTCCTCCCTGTTCTATTTTTACACCTGCAGATAATCAGACAGGTGACGATGCTTCATGTGCACACTGTGAACTCCTCATTAACAAAGCAAAGAGATCTGAGCAATGAATGTTAAAATTAAGACTTTAAAACCTCTTTAACACTTTAACTGGACCAAAGTCTAAATCAAAAATGAAAATATAGCTTTTCCATGCAAACAGGAAGCTGTTCAAAACAAACGAAGAGGTGAAATGAAGGAATTTGGTTTCAAGAAAACTATTCAAAGGTGTTATTAGCATCTGTGGGATGAGAATGAGCTCCTGCCATCTCGCACTTCAACGCCTCAACACGCTGCATGAAGCAGATCTTCTGCAGCACATTATTCAGTTTTCAGTCTTTGCCAAAAGGGGTTCAGTGTGATTAAACCAGCACGCGTAACAGCAATCGAACATGCAACCTTAAAGCCACGGGTTAGTGTTTCAACCTAATATTAAACAAGCTCTCAGGGTGAGGGTGCTTTGATAAAGCAGTTCGAGGCATGACCCCGAGAGCAGTACGGAGGGCCGGAGTGGAGGGCGGCGGCCGAGTCAATTTATTCCACCTGGAAGACGCAAAGAAGCCAGGGGCCGTGTTTTATCAGAGCGAGGAGGAGAAGACACTCAGCGGCAGAGGGGAAGAGTGGCTCGTGGTTCATAAATTAGAAGCTGGAGGAGACACAGAGTAAGGAAGACTAGGCAGGTAATGAAGTAAGGAGGTGGATGGGAGGAGAGAGGAGGGGGTGTTTGCCCGCTTGTTTCTTGTTAACCTCCAGCAGCCCATAATTCAGGCCTCAGGGGGAACTGGGGCTCTCATATTGACAAGGACAACACTGGTTCGCATTAACTGGCTGGCTGCAGAAGCTGATTAGCTCGCCGCCTGCAGGCCGGCTGGAGGACAGGCTGTTGAGTCGGGTTGTTGGTCTACTTGCTAATTAGCTGGCTTGGTGAGCGGCTGATACAGCTGGCAGCTGGGAGGGCTGAGTGATTAGACGGTTTTGCTCTGTGGACTGAGGGGCCTCGAGCCGAGTGACTGATGAGCTGAGTGATGTGCTGGCAGTCGGACACTCAGGCTGGATGGATGTGATGTGGAGGGCTTGTGGCTGAGGCGGCTGGTTGAGAGAAACCTTTCATTTCTGGTATTTTTCAACTTAAACTCCACTTCCTGCGAGGTGTCTGGAACCGATCGTTTTCTACGCAAGTCTTTAATTCTTCTCTACCTCCAAGAATACAAAACAAACAAACAAACAAAAAAAACTTTGAACCTCTGTGACATTTCTCAAAGAGAGGCTGCTGAGCTCTACGGCCAGCAGTCCTCCAAGACTCCCTCAGGACTCGGCAGTGAACAGTGTGAAGCTCTGCCAGGGCTTGAAATAGAAAACACTGGGGAGCAATACTTTAACAGCATCCACTGACCTGCTGTCACCTCCTCGCAGCCTGTATTATGGTGCTTATACACACACGCTTCAGGGTTACAATGGAGGCACAGAATACCTGTCATCAGCATGGTGTCAGATAAAAGAGTTAGAAACAGGTTTATTTGGCCTTCCTGGGGTTTTTATTACAGCTCAGTGTGAAAGGGGTGTCTTAAAAAAAAGACACAAATAGAAATAATATACAACCCAATTTCCAACAAAATTCCAATGCTGTGTGAAACGACGACAAAGTCGGAATCATTTGCAAATCATTTGAACCCTAAATTTGATTGAAACATCTATTAAAAAAAACATGAAATGTTGAAGCAAGGAAAATTCATGGCATCATGAAAAGAAAAAAAAAAAAAGTAAAAAAAAAACAAAAAAAAAAAACATGGCTGGGTTATTTTGCATTGATGTGGTGCCAGAAACACATTTCGAGCTAGGACAGGGTCAACAAATGACTGGAGTTGTTTCTGAAGGTAATAAAAAATACATCTGAAACAGGTTCAAGAGTAACATGACTGGGCACAAAAACAGCATCCCAGAAAGACTCGCGGTTGTGCCCACGGGGGCGCTTTCACTTCCCAGTGTTGGATGCTTGACATGTGACCTGTCTCCTCTTGATTATCAATCCAAAACACAACACAGTCACTCGCTTGAATTGAGAGAAAAGTGTTTCTGAAAGCATTTGAGGTGAGAAATAATACTTGTGGCTGCTGAATCTGTCTGTGAGTTTCCAGAGGTGCCCGGTTTGCATTAAGATGGCCCAGACTTTAGCTTTATGCATATGAGGAGTCTATATGAGAAGGTGGAGAGTGGGCGAATTGACAGCACATCACTGCATTATGAGACGCATTGCACGGCTGAACAGAAAGAGTGGAATTGATCCTGTGAACACAAACCCGGAGTCTTTCAGTAGTAAAGGTGACGATTGGTACAGCATTCTGGGACAGGCTGTTCATGCAAATAGTTCAAGAATCAAAGGAGAATGTTTGATGGAGATTTCAACATCTATGGTTCTGTCATTAGCAGATTCAGAGAATCAGGGCAGACAAATCAGCGGCTTCCATGCAAACTGTGGGCAACTGCAACAATCTTCTAGTAACCAAAGTAGTCCCAAGGAGGTTTTAGGTGCAGCGCTGCATACCTCTTTGCAGCCAATTTCACCTAGCAACAGCAAGCAACCGTCAGCGACCACTTGCCAACCAGTCTGGTCACCAAGTGATCGTTGACTGGCCTCTAGACCTGTGTGATTGGCGCCTAAACAGCTAAAACTGTAATTCAGCTCCAGTCCCAAACATTTAGAGAGTGAGCACAGTGGGGAGCATGGCCACTGAAACAAGCTGCTGGCCTCAAATCCAAAATGAGCACAAAAGCATAATTTTTAGCATTTAATATGTTAAGAAATGGAATATTAATGCTGATAAGTACACTTCTTAATATACTGCTTAATGTCCATGACTGGGCAAGATGATATAATGAATCTTTCTCTCCTTCTTGCTGCTCCATTTAGGGGTCACCACAGAGGCTCATCTCACCCTATCCAGCATCCTCCTCTGTCACACCAACCCTCTACATGTCCTCCTTCAATACATCCATCACTCTTGTCTGAGTTCTTCCTCTTTTCCTCCTGTCTGGGACATCCATCTTCAACATCTTTTGTCCGGTATATCCACTTTCCCTCCTCTGCACATGTCCAAACCATCTCAGCCTCTCTAACTCTGAGCTGTCCCTCTGATGGACTCATTTCTAATCCTGTCCATCCAGCTCACTCCCAGTGAAGATCTGAGCATCTTCAGCTCTGCCACGTTCAGCTCGGCCTCCTGTCTTTGTATCAGTGCTCCCATCTCCAAACCATTTATCATAGCAGGGCTCGCTACCATCTTGTAAACCTTCCCTTTCACTCTCGCTGCTCTCTTTCTGTCGCAAATCACCCCCGACACTTGTCTCCACCCTTTCCACCTTGCCTGCACTCTCTGCTTCACCTCTCTTCTGCACTGTTTGTTGCTTTGGATGATTGATCCCAGGCATCAACTCATCTACCTTCACTCCTGCAGTGATATTAAGAAATATACTTATCAGTGTATGCATATTTTTCAAGACCACGGACCCAATACATTTTTAAGTCTTGCTACTTTTAACATTTGATATACTAGAAAGGGGAATGTAAAAGAACTGTAATAAAAGCAGAAAAGATGAAAGAAGAACTGAGAAAGACGTCAGTCTGGTATAAATGAAAGGTGTTTTTTATGTTCAGCGGTCTGAGGGCCGGTGGCTCCAAATAGCCCAAAGTGTGAGTCGACAAACAGCAGAGCTGTTTGTCAGGTGTCAGAACAAAATAACCTGCAAACACAGGGGATTATGGGCAGAGGTGTTTATGTCTCAAAGCCTTCTCATGCTTGAAAAGCTGAGCAGGACAAAATATCAGACACATTGATGATCACAAAAACTCCATAAACAAGCCCACACTGAGTCATGTGACATTTGCTTTTGGGTGCAATTCGGTTTGTAAGTGACTCTAAGAAAAACATCTGACGTGATCTTCACTTAATCAGGTTCGCTTGGTGCCTGTACAGTAAGGAGTTCAGTGTTTAAACTCTGACTCAGTTCCCCCTTGAGAATCATGAACATTTTTTACTCCAGCAGAATAAAGAAATGCCCAGAGGGTCAAACACTGCAAGCTCAGAGTTCAGCAATGGAGACATGAACGCACACAGTGGACTGTGCACAGCTGTACTACACACTGTTACTGTTAGACTGAAAATACTGCTGTTAGTTCACATTTAAGAGCATCTTTTTTTCTCAGAAGGGAAAAAAACAAAAAAGCACTTCTGAAGCTCTTGAGTTCTGTTTTAGTCTCAAACGGAGTAATCTAATCAGAGCAAATGAGGCAGGTCTGAAGCACCAATGAATCTGAAGCCACAGCCGGATTCAGGCGCCAGTAATCTCCAGTGATGCTGGTGTGTTACTTCAACATTCGGCATCTAAGAAAATGTATCCAAATTAGGTGTTAACACACCATGCAGTTTACTTCCAAATCCAACATTCAGGTCCACAGCAGGAAGCCTGATGGATATTCAGTCAAATTTTACAACACTCAATTGATCCGACTTAAAAAAAAACAAGAAATCTTATTAAAAAAAAACTCACATTCCCAAGAACAAACCTGAGAACATTACGGAGTAAAATACCAGCACATCCTCTGTTCCTTCACTGCGTCACCCCATCACTCAAAACCACCCAGAGGACTCCTAAACAGGTCGTATGTTTGACCTACTGAAACCTGCATGTCCTCACACAGCTGAAAGCTCACCGGCAGTGCTGGGGGTGAAGCTGCTGACATTCGGCGATGTCAGAGCCACTCCGCCTCTGTGCAGCATCCAGTGTGTTTACATCATTGGAGCAAACACAACACGGCTCTTTGCGATAAAAGCAGCTTTCTGCCACGGCTCATTGGAACTCACTGGCAGCCTGACATGGTGGCAGTGACACATTAAAGATGATGAAATGTTTCCTACTGTGAAGTGAACAGGCTGAAATGGTCACAGTGATAAGAAATGCTTAATACTGACCAGAGAAAAGGCTGAGAATGAATCCCAAGTCTCTGCGATAAAAGCCGGAGAAAAGGGCAGTTTTCAGAAATATAGTGTGCAAACATTAAAACATTCAAATTTAAATCTTTTCTGTGTCACACTCTGAGCTTTACTGCCTGTAACTTAAAGTCGTGGGCAGTAACGCAGCAGGCATGTCAAACACAGCAAAATGATTACAACAGCTATTTGATGCTTTTCTTCGTCATCTCTTAGGATGAATGAATTAAATTTGGGTTTTGGACTCACAGCTGAAAAAAGTGAGCACAACTGTGCATTTAAGAGCCACTTCATCACATTCTTCAAAGTTGCCTTTTTAAAAAGAAATAAAACATAACCTTGTCTGAGCACATTTCAATGAGAAATTAAGCTGTTGTATTGAATATGCTCTGTGTTCGTCAAATGATGGAGCCGTCATGCACTGGAACAGTTTACTGCCAAGTTTGAAGAAGCTGGATGAGATTTTGCACCTCTGAGTCTGAGGCCATGGTTCTCAGCAGGAAAAAGATGGAGTGCCCACTGCGGGTCAGAGATTAGTTGCTGCCGCAAGTGGAGGAGTTTAAGTATCTCAGGATCTTGTTCATGAGTGAGGGGAGAGTGCAGCGGGAGGCTGACAGACGGATTCATGCAGCGTCTGCAGTGATGCAGATGCTGCACCGGTCTGTTGTGGTGAGAGAGAGCCGATCGCGAAGGCAAAACTTTTGATTTTTTGGTTTATCCACCATATGTTACCTCACCTATGGCCACAAGCGGTGGGTAGTGACCAAAAGAAGAAAATCAGCTGTACAAGCAACGTGCATATCCTTAGTGCAAATGGTATCTGGGCTCTCCCATGGACATAGGATTAGGACCTCGGTCAAGTGAAGTATAGCCACTACTCCTCCACATCGAAAGGAGTCAGCTGAGATTCAGACTAGGATGCCTCCTGGAGAGCCAAGTGAGATCTTTCCAGCATGTTCAACTGGGAGGAGACTCTGGAGTAGACCAAGGACACACTGGAGAGATGATGTCTCTCAGCTGTTCAAGGAACACCTTGTGTCCCCACCAGCGATGCTAGATGTGGTGGCTGGGGAGAGGGAGGTCTGATCATCTCTACTTAGAGATGCAACTTAGGCCTGAATATATATGTATGTATGTAAGTATGGATGGATGTATGGATGGATGTATGGATGATATGAGATGGATGGATGGATGGATGGATGGATGGATGGATGGATGGATGACGAACCGAAATTGATCTCAGAATTAACCTGCCAGTGGCATCTGGATTCTTCTCAGATTTACCCACCAAGTGGAAAATCTATCAGAACGTTAGATTCCCGGATGTTCCTCTTTGTCCATCAATCATTGTTTACAAATGTAAATAAGCTTAAAAATAAATAAATAATGAAATCATTGTCAAATGCCGCCCGTCTTTCTGCCCTCCATAGTGGCAACTTACCTGCAAAGCCTGCTGAAACGTAAGTGGTAGAAGGAGAAAAGAGTAAAAGTTTTGCCCCTTACCTCCAGATTTGATGTATTTTTACAGAGAGAACATAAAAGTTGAACCATCCCAACATTCAATTCAATTTAAATTCAGTTTTATTTAGTGCCAAATCACAACAAGCAGTTGCCTCGAGGTTCTTTATATTGAAAGGAAGTGGTTCCCAAATTCAAGAGTGCTAAGGACCACTTAAAAACTAGAAACTCCCACAGGGCCCCGCCTCCCCGTTGGTCATCCAATAGCGCCGGCCTGTAAAACTTGTCCTGGCTAAAAGCCCGACTTCACTCTCATCAAAATACAAAAGAAAGTTTTGGATTTCCTTGAAAATTTGATTGAAAAATATAAATAACACAGACTGTTGGCTATAAATTGCTAATACTACACAGTCATATGTAAAGTACTACTGCCAATATGTGACCCATTTGCCACTGGGACACAAACTTCAACACAAGAGCACTAAATTAGAGTAATGAGCAAACAAACTAACACAAACTAACCACCTTCTATTACCAGCTTTAATTCACTTTTTACATAGATAAATGCATTTATATAAATATGTAACTATGCATACTTGTGAGTAATATCAAGCTGAATTTCTGAATTTCACTTTGGGAACCACTGGTGTAAAGTAAAGACCCTACAGTTATTACAGAGAAAACCCAGCAATCAAAATGACCTCGTATGAGCAAGCACTTGGTGACAGTGGGAAGAAAAAACTTGGTTTAACAGTTTAACTCTGGTATAACCAGACTCAAAGAGCTGCAGTCATATGCTGCTGAGGGGAGAGAGTGGGGACAAAAGACACACTGTGGAAGTGAGCCAGAGATTAATAATAACTAATGATTAAATGCAGAGTGGGGTATAAACACAGTGAAAAGAGGTGACTGAAGAAGAAACATTCAGTGCATCATGGGAACAGGGTCACCTGATCCAGCCCTAACTATAAGCCTTATCAAACAGGAAAGTTTTAAGCTTAATCTTAAAAATAAGGAGGGTGTCTGTCTCCTGAATCCAAACTGGGAGCTGGTTCCACAGAAGAGGGGCCTGAAAGCTGAAGGCTTCTGTGTGTAGAAGACCCTAACCTAATCTAACAGTTGCAGTCACCTTCTACTGGATATAGTAGATATAGATGCTGGTGTATGTTTCTTGGTTCAGAAATGGTGAGGACAGACAGACCCTGCTGCTTCTTTTTCACTTCCATCATGAGGAAAAATTAATGTAGGCTCTACCAATCACGGTTAAGCTTGTTCACATACAGCAGTCAATTATTTAGCCTACAGATGTATCATCTGAGGGTAAAATCATATAAATAGCTTAAGCAACGAGTTATTTTAGTTGTAAAAAGGTAAATGGCAACATCCCAGCTTTGTGCTGACGGGATCCTTATTTTAATCTTCCACAGAATTGCTGGAATGTTTTTGGAAAATTTTACATCCCACAAATATTCACTCTTAACAGCTGATCAGAAAAAAGCTTTTTCAAGTGTGCAACCAATAGCTGTAGCCATTTATTGGTTGCATATTTTCAGAACATACCAGAAAGTGGCTACAATGTCAGTTACGTTCCTCAAATCCCTCTGCTTTTAAAAATTCTGTGTGTGTATTAAACTGAAGTTTTCTTTTCATTGGCGATTTGAAGAGAAGAAATTAGCCTCTTTTTGCCATCACCTTGTGCAAATCTGTGTCCATTTGCATAGACTTTGCATAGATAAATATAAAATTCTCTCAATCCATAGCCCCTGTGGCGGATTAGTTTAGGCCTCACAGGCGGCAGGGCCTTGAACAATGGTAGAAGCCCTCGGCAGTAAGGGAGTCCCACGTTCATACTGCTTTAACACTCAGTGGTGGGCGCGTGGTGAGATTGTCATAGTGACAACCAATCCCTCACAGGTTAGCAGAGCTTTGATTAGCAGTTACACAAGGTATACCGTTATCCTATGCATGTGCATGTTCACCAAGCCATTGCTTCACCTTTATTTTCATGTAAACTGAGCTCACCAACACAATTACAACTACACACAACTACAATTATTGCCACCATGTGGCGACTCCCAGTCAGTTTCCATCTTGGCGCATCAAACTGCTGAGAAAATGGCAACAAGAAGGAGCAGCCTGCTATCGGTCTGCGACTGAATGGAGTCAAGTAGGCAAAAGCGTGCAATCGGTTTGTGATAATATGGCAATAAACTGTGATAAATCAGTGAAAATCATAAATTTATTGCTGTCTGCATAAATTTTACGTTTACTACTTGCATTCAGAATCCAGTCAGACCCTCATAGACTTGACTCAGAAATTCCCCCACAAATAGAGACACAGCAACCTTGCTTTTATATAGGAATATAACCAAAATACAAACAGCTGGCAACCAGTTAAGTGGAGTCCCCTCACATAAAGAGACTCAGATTAGCTGCAGTGTGCTGGCACATTTACAAATTAGACAGTGAGTAATCACAAACCTCCGATAATCGGTCTGAGACTGATTGCAGTCAGCCAACAACTGTTCGGAAACAGATCGCCTCTCACCAGGCGACTGTCCTACTTTTACTCTAGCGTGACTTAGTCATCAGGTGACACATGATCATCACATCAATTGCACAAACCCTGTCTAAGCATTGAAAAGCACAGAACAAAGTGACATTGTTGAAGCATTGGTTACTGCTCAGTGCTTGTATCACACCCAGCCAGAAGTAAAGGGTTGTTCATAAAGGGTGTAACACTTCAATTTGATGTTGTTTGGTTTTAATTTTAAGTTACTGACCCTTAAAACACGCTAAAAAAATAATATTGATTTTTGGCCCTGGGACAATTTACCGATATCTGTTGACCTGCTGACCTGTGGTTGTTTCCATCATCAGAGCTGGACAGCAGCAGCTCCTGTGGTAACTGAAGACAGAAACAGATGCAGGAAGTAGTGTCGGAGCTTCTGTGAGTTTTTCTGCAGTGTCAGTGAAGGTCTAAACACAGTAACACATTAGATGTTTTATTAATGCAAAACTCGAATATCAAAAGCCTCGAAGTTCCATCAAAAGCAGCAAAACAAAGGCGTGTTTCTCATCTATTCCACACGAATCACGGCGAGCTGTTTTTATCACTAAACTTTTGGCTTCAGCAAACAGCTGCAGAAGAAAAGAAATGTTTTTTTTCCTTCCCCGCAGCAGAACTCACTTGTCATCTAACCCATTCTTTCTCCTTTTTTGTTTCCCCCCTTTTCATGCGTTGTTCTCCATTTCGCCTCCTTCCATATAACTTCCCATCAATAGTGCTGAGATTGATTCAGCCGAGAACAATGTGACAAAGTGGCGAGCAGCTTTTCTCCGTCAATAGCGCTGTGATTTTAGCTCTTTGCATCTCTCCTCTAATACTCCAGAGCGTCACACCGAGCTGCTGCTCGCCCCGTTTGGACGCCATTTGGAAAGAAAAAAAAAGAAAGAAAAGCCATTCACACTCATCGAAGGCCGCGTGAAGTGTTTGTGTGTTTGCAGCTGAAAGGAGAAAAGAAACACATAATTCCTCACTGTTCACCCTCAAGACAAAGCACTGCAGGTTTTCAGATCTCACAGCCTTTGGTACTTTGCAAACTGGCCACATTTCAGCTACGTGCCTTCCCTCGGGGTGTTTGCAGCCACTTGAGAGGTGAGGCGGCGTCGTCTGGCAGCTCTGACTGTTAACAAGCTGAATTCGACTGCTAGGATGAGTGGACGAGATGAGACCCGTGCGAAGGAGAGGCAAAGGCGGACAGCTAGCGAGCTCCGAGAGGTTTCTGATTGAAGCAGAGGTTAAACACAGCAGCAGACATTCAGCAGGGATGAGTGCGCGACAGAAAAAATCTTCTTTTTAATGCTCCAGAGGTCTTTGTTGTGAACCAGGATTTAGGGTTTATTGGCATATTTTAACCTTTAAACATGTGTTAAATGTTCAGTGTTAAGAAACGGGTTCACTTGTTACCGGGATACATCGCCATGGTAACATGCTGCAGGCCTAACCTGCTGCTGAGCGGCTTTTGTTCGAGATAAGAAATCAACAGGTGTGAAGTTCTGTTTTGACTCTGACTCTTTAACCATTAAACATCTTATTGAAATAAGACTGTTATAAACATCTAAACACAGCCTGTTAATTTTCATGTAATTGTGTCTGATGCTTGCATGTCTTAATGAGGGAGCTCTTAAATCTGTTTCATGTCACTCTTTTCCACACTTAAAGCACAAAGCACACACACACATTCATACGGTTCTTTAGTATTCTACTGCTATTGTGCATCTCCTCTTACACACACTCACACTGATGCTTTGTCAGCAGCAGGTGTGTTTCTTTGCTGTGCATTATTACACCGTCTTCATATGTCCCCACCTCTGCAGCCTCCACTCAGTGTCAGCTACTGTCCTGGTCTGCCATGTCATTCGCTCTTTCCTCTCAGTCCCTCATATCTCCCTGTCTGTACATCTTCTTTGAGGTAGCTCCTGTAGGTTATTAACTCATATGTCACTTGGCCTTGTTTTGTTTTTTTTCTTTTCTGCTCTTTGTTTTCACCTCTTCCTTCCATGCATATGAAGGGAAACTATCCAGGCTCTTCAAGCAATAATATGCAAGATGGTTAATGGACTGGTTCTTATATGGCGCTTTTTTTTTTTTACTGTACATGAGCACTTACAGCACGTCTCATTCACACATATATTCTACTACATCTAAGTGCTTTCTAGCTAACATTTACAGTATAGACACATTCTGAGGTGTATCGGAGAGCAACTCAGGATTCAGCATCTTGCCCAAGGATACTTTGTCATGCAGGCTGGAACAGCCAGGGACTGAACCACCAATCTTCCAAATATCTGACTGTTAAATACTTTCTGTTGTATGGGGTACATCAAACAAAAATTCTTACTGACACTTTGGGAAAATCACAAGTCTCCAAACCTGGTGTATGTGACCGCTGGCTTACTTGTGGTTCCGAGCATATTTAAGAGTGGAATGGGGAGGCAGATCCTTCAGCTTTCAGGCCCCCTCTTCTGTGGAACTACAATATGTTTTTAACATGTTTTGATGTCACCACTGCCTGCCATTAGCTTTGTCGCCTCTCTCCTGCATCAGTGCAGACCTACTGAAATTATCCTCCTTTCAAGATTACATTTTGGCAAATGCGTTCCCTCCTTTGTTCCTTACAAGGCCTGTGTAACAGACTACTGGAGAAGTTACCGCGCCAACATTTCTTTCATTGCTCAGAGACATTTGAGATTCACACATCATCAAACTGATTATTGTTTGGTGCTACCTCAGACTTTAGGAGATGAAAATGTTCAAAGAATTTAAAAAAAAAAAAAGATTTGTTAGTGATATCATGGAAACAGTTGCATCTTTGTAGTTTTATTCTTGCTCTCAAGTCTGTTTATTTCCCTGAAATTCAGAAAGTTTGCTAATTATAAATAAAGTTCTGTTGTCATGAAAATCTGCTGGTTTCTAACATGTGTTTATGTGCTGAGGTTGGGGACTTACAGGGGAAATGTAAGGAGAAAACAAAGGTTAAAGGGGTTAATAAAGGCCCACGCTGATGGATGATTCTGCCTCTGGATCACACTTTGTTTCCCTGCAGGCAGACAATGGAGGAGAGTGAAGCGGTGTTAGTATTCCAGCTCGGTTCTACAGTTCCTCGGGGTCAGCTGAGCCTCAACAACAACAACACCACAACTGCAGTGAACCTGCTTTATTCCACACAGACCACCGTCTCTCACCTTCACCGCGATTCATCTTCACATCACGGCGGGGAGAAAAAAACCCTGCTGCTCTCGACCATTGTCTCTGGATGCCTTCCTCCACCTCCTCATCTGCTGTTTCTTTATGACACTGAATAACTTGAGCTCTCCTCTCTGAATGACTGTGCTTCTGAATTCAGATGGTTTTCCAGCTCTGCTACAGGTTCAAATCAACAAGCCTTTGAAGCACTACATCTCCAGTCTCCTCTGTTTGGCAGACCTTCGGTATAGAGGCCCTTGGTGCTGTGAGGACATCTGATCTCCAGAGGGTCAGCATCGTATCAGCTGTCAGCACTGACGCTGCAGAGCTTAGAGGTGGATTAAGAATCAAGGACTGAAGGTGGTTGTCCTTCAGTAAGAGTGACTTGTGGCCTGCTGATGAGATGTTGAGAGCAGTGAATCTTAAGTAAACGTGTACTGTTTTAGAGTGTGTGTGTGTGTGTGTGTGTGTCAATTTATCTTTGATATAAACCTCAAATTTAGGACTGAAACAGTCAAAATTTTAAATATATAATTTGCTCCAATAACCAGGAACAAGTCTGATGTGTTACCAGCAGTGCAGACCAAGCTCTCGTTATAATCACTCCACAACCACCAGGAAAACCTCCTGAATCTGAGGTTGAAGTTAACACGCTATGACAAAGGGGAACTACCCTAGTCTGCCAATCAAGCGGCAGCACCCCAACCTCCACAACTGTTCAAAGATGTGTCAACCAAGACAACCACACAACATCCAGGATCTTGAGTAACTCAGGGTGAGTCTACTCCACCCCAGTGGCTATGTAACCGAGAAGCTGTTTAACTACCTCAGTGACCTTACGCCCAGTGATGTATGTTAATCGCGTGTAAACACTCACTGCCCACTTTGTTAGGTACACCTGTTCAATCCATCTTCTGATGGCTGATTCTAGGATAACGTGTCATGTCACAAAAGTGAATTAATCTGAAACTGGCTTCTTGAGCATGACAGAGAGGTCACTGTCACCAATCACCAAATCTCAATCCAAGAGAGCAATTTTAGGATGTGTCGGAACGGGAGAATCACATGATGGATGTGCAGCTGACAAACTGTGTGGTGCCATCATGTTAATATAGACCAGCATCTTTGAGGAATGTTTCCAGCACTTTGTTGAATCTGTTTCATGAAGAATTAAGACAGTTTAAGGGGGGTGCATACATTCATATACATATGAACATATTCAGACACTTTTACACTCACAGGTGACAGAAACAGCAAGTAATCACATTAAAGGATTCTTTCTTAATTTAACTGACACTATGACCACCACACACACACACACACACACACACACACAAAATAGAGCGCAAAAACTTTGAAGTTATAAAAATATTTTTCTGTCTAATGTTGAAGCACGTCAGGGTGGATGCAACTCAAATGGCTTTTTAATGCACTGCTGTCAATTAGAGGGAGTCAGAGAGAAACTATTGGCCCCCGGGAAAGAAGGAAGACGGAAACGGATGGGCTGAAGCAATGTAGGGACAAAGGGGTGAGGAGGAAAGGAGAGGTGGCTGAAGAAGGGATGGAGAAGAAAAGGTAAGAAAAGGGCAAAAGGTTGCAAGTAACAGAAACACAAATGAAGCTGAGATATCTGATTGCATGTTTTATGAAAGTAACATCCACTCTTTGTGTGAGTTATTTACATGCACACTGTCTTTATAACACTGTCAGCTGACTCTGATCTACATTTTTCCTCTGGCCTGTGGTGCTTTTTAATCCTCCATATTGTTTTGGGGCGAGTTCAAGATATATCAGCTGTAGTGATGTCTGCCTTCTCTTGAATATAAAGGAACTAAATACCACTTGCTGCGTGGTGCTCAAATTGCTTCAGAGGATAAGGTGTGATTACACAGATAAGGAGCATGTTGTACTTCACGCTGTTGATGAAGGAGACAGAAGTCGGCCGAATTCTGAAAGCGCAAGATCTCAGAGTCAGCATCCGCTCCACCAAATCAACAGCCAGCAGCACTGAAAGGTCTTTCTTTGTAAAGAATGAACTGTTCGATGTGACTTAAGTCACAGAGCAAATTTACCTGACACATCAGGAAGCCCTCCCAGTTTACAGAAGAGGAGCTCCAGCTTTAATGAGGCCAGCTGCTGCTGTTATTCGGTGACTGGGTGGACGTCAGCGAGCCATCAGTCCTGAGGCCGATTCCCCAAACAGCAGCTGCAGCCACACACTGGGCCTCAGAGTAATTACAGACCCCGCCTGTGAAAATATTTCTCTCTCAATTAGCAGAGCCAATTACAATTAGATGTATTAGCATGTTTTCAGTGTTTTGCATGAGGAGCTTCCTCCTGCCTTCCAAACACATCAGTATGGTATGGATGTTTCTCCGTCAGCCATCACAGAGAGTACTGAAGAATAAAATCACTTTTAGTGTCATTATTTGGCAAAATTTAAAAGTTAACTTTGCAACTATTACAAAAATGTTGTTTTTGGCTTGTTTTTTATTGAATAGAGCAACAGTGACTCAAACCCGCAGTCGCTGACTTTCAGTCCTGAAGTTCACACCATGAGCTAATGCATCACCCAAATTTAAATTTTAAAGACAGTTTCAAACTCAACTTAAGATCCAATTCATGTCCATCCACAAACACTATGTAAAAGGTCTGCTGGTTGCCCCCAGCCCTCTTTATTCTTATTTGGCTCTAACAGGACCACAATTTCCAAACCATACAGTGTGTATCGAACAGAACTTAAAACTTGAGACCATAAACTCATGAGGAAAGTGTTTACCAAGGTCAAAATAAAGTCACAGCCCTGGTCACATTTATATTTTCCTGTGTACTCGGTTTAAGTGTCTGTCCGCGGGTCTCTTCCTTAATGGCGGGGCTGATGAAGTGTCTGGTTAAGAGTGGCTCCTGAGCAGCAGCAGCAGCAGCAGCAGCAGCAGTTGGTCCTGTCCACAGCCTCCAAATACTGCTGTACTCATTCTGTGTTTCATGTGGAAAGAAGTTTTGAGGTCTTTTGCTTATAGTTTAGTTTCATTGGGAACATGGCTGTGTTGTGTTATTCTGGCCTTGGTTCACACTGGAGTAAGTTGCCTTCAGTTGATGTTTCTCTTACATGAGCATGGTTAAATAAATAATAGACTTCATAACATTAAAAATCTAGATTCTGGCTTGGGGACTGGAGGGATAACTTCCCATATGGTTTTATGTAGCACTTTAACTCTAGACAGGGGCAAAATAGATCATGTGAGCAGGTCCATTTTGTCACCGACGTTGATACAATCAGACTTCTTGTGCCCCCCGGCTGACCGTTAGAAAGAAAGCAGGTTTAAAGCACTTCCACATTTGGAAGCCATCGTGTTTCAAACAGTTCACCTGGAGTACATTTTTATTGCTTTTATGCGACTGAAGTTTAGCTGCTGTGTCTAAAGTCCAGAGCACCTTGGCTTTTAACATTGCAGCAGATCCAGTCACTGTCTGGAAGTTACTCATCAGAGTTAAAGTGATCCTGTTTGGGCCAGCTCCATATTTTTTATTTTTGGATTCTCCTAGAGCAGCTTTACATGATTCACAATTCAAAGTAACCCTTATCTAGCTCATACTGCAAGCCATTTTAGCTCCTCCTCTTTAAATGCCCAACTTTTTTTCTGACTGGTTGCCCCTTACAGATTTCAACAGCAGTTGGGTTTTGCTTTACTGTTCACAACCAGAGCTTTGCACCTGAGATGACCACATTAGGGATATCGTCTCTCTGTGACATCACACATATCCAGATTTCCCTGGTCAGGATCCTGCTGTCATGGCGGTCCCTGATATACAACCCCAATTCCAATGAAGGACATTGTGTAAAACATAAATAAAAACAGAATACGATGATTTGCAAATCATTTTCAACCTATATTCAATTGAATACACTACAAAGACAAGATATCTAATGTTCAAATGGATAAACTTTATTGGTTTTTTTGCAAATCTTCACTAATTTTGAATTTGAGGCCTGCAACACGTCCCAAAAGAGCTGGGACAGGGGCCGCAAAAGACTGGGAAAGTTGAGGAATGCTCAAAAAAAAAAACTGTTTGGAACATTCCAAAAGTGAACAGGTTAACTGGAAACAGGTGAGTGTCATGATTGGGTATAAAGGGAGCATCCCCGAAGGGCTCAGTCATTCACAAGCAAGGATGGGGCGAGGTTCACCTCTTTGTGAACAAGTGCATGAGCAAATCGTCCAACAGTTTAAGAACGTTTCCCACCATACAATTGCAAGGAATTTAGGTGATTTCATCTTCTACAGTCCATAATATCATCAAAAGATAGAGAATCTGAAAAAATTTCTGCAAGTAAGCGGCAAGGCAAAAAACCAGCATTGAATACCCGTGACTTTCATTCCCTCAGGTGGCACTGCATTAAAAACCGACATCATTCTGTAACAGATATTACCACATGGGCTCAGGAACACTTCAGAAAACCATTGCCAGTGAACACAGTTTGTCGTTCCATCTATAAGTACAAGATAAAACTCTACCATGCAAAGCGAAAGCCATATATCAACAACACCCAGAAATGCTGCCGGCTTCTCTGGGCCCGAGCTCATCTAAGAACGACTGACGCAAAGTGGAAAAGTGTCCTGTGGTCTGATGAGTCCACATTTCAAATTGTTTCTGGAAATCATGGACATCATGTCCTCTGGGCTCAAAGAGGAAAAGGACTCTCCGGATTGTTATAAGCGCAAAGTTCGAAAGCCAGCATCCCTGATGGCATGGGTAACTTGCACATCTGTGAAGGCACCATTAATGCTGAAAGGTACATACAGGTTTTGGAGCAACATTTTGCTGCCATCCAAGCATTGTCTTTTTCAGGGATGTCCCTGCTTATTTCAGCAAGACAATGCCAAGCCACATTTTGCACATGTTCCAACAGTGTGGCTTTGTAGTAGATGAGTGCGGGTACTAGTCTGGCCTGCCTGCAGTCCAGGCCTGTCTCCCATGGAAAATGAGTGGTGCATTATGAAGTGCAAAATACGACAACGCAGACCCCGGACTGTTAAGTAACTGAAGTTGTACATCAAGCAAGAATGGGAAAGAATTCCACCTACAAAGCTTCAACAGTTAGGGTCTTCAGTTCCCAAATGCTTATTGAGTGTTGAGGAAAGGTGATGTAACACAGTGGTAAACGTGATTAGATATCTTGTCTTTGTAGTGTGTTCAATGGAATATAGGTTGAAAAGGATTTGCAAATCATCGTGTTCTGTTTTTATTTATGTTTTACACAATGTCCCAACTTCATTGGAATTGGGGTTGTAGTTCAGTTGCCTCTTCACACAGTCTCATGTCTGGTGAAAATTGTCCATATTCTGCTCTGGAGAGCTGCCACACCTGATGATGAGAACCTCCTCTCACAAACACCTCATGAGTGAGTAAGCAAATTATGGCTGTTGGTTAGAGGAGGAAGCACAGCACTTCAGAGAAAAAATGAGAGCATTAGATTTATAACACGAGACAATATGAGAGCGTCATTCCAAAAATGCTTTTTCTTAGTTGTCTTAGAAGTCAAAATCACAACTGAAAATAAATCCCAGGCCTCGTCTCGACCCTAATGGCTCTGTCAGATGATTGCGCTCATGATGAAATGATGGTGTAAATGTTGCATGTTGCACCTTTAACTCTGACCCCCCACCCCCCACCCCCGGAGAGTCGGGCCAACACATTATCCCCCTCTTAGTCTCACAGAACTTCTCAGTGTGATAGATGAACTCTGCCAGCTCAGGCCGGGAATAAAGAGCCGGCCTGAAAACCCAATTATGTGTGTGTGTGTGTGTGTGTGTGTGTGTGTGTGTGTGTGTGTGTGTGTGTCACAGCTTGTCAGATATAATTACCCATGCCAAGGACCGTTGGCTGGATCACTCAGAACAAAGTTACATGATTATAAATCACACTAGTAATTTTCAGTCTATTTTAATAAGTGCTCTTTGTGACAGCCCTATTTCTTTCCCTCGCTCTCCTTCATGTCTGACTCTTTTTCTGTCTTTATGTCTTTTACCCTCTCCACCTCACTGACTCTGGGAGGTCATGACCGTGCTGCATCTCACACAAACAAAAGAAGGAACAAATAATCAGCTATTTTGTGTAAACAGGTGAAGTTCATCCCTCGCCGGGAAAAAGAAGCTCTAATCAGAATCAGCATGCAGACGGAAAGCCTTTGTATTTTCAGTTTGCAGTCCAACCCTCAAATGAAAGAGGCAAAAATTATGTTGAAACATGCAGCTCAGAAGGAAGTATGTAAAGATGGGTGACCTGAAAAGCCCCACAAGTGAAGACAAAACATAGTGGATACAAGTTCTTGCATCATGTGGTGATGACTTCAGCTAAACTGTCCAGCCTCCCTCCTTGCACTCCAGTTGCAGACTTCCTCATTTTAATGAAAATAATGCAGCTCCAAGAAAACCACAGATTCTAGTTGGCGCTACTTCACTGGAACGGAAGGTGAGTGCAAGAACTCACGAAAAGACCAAAAACCCTTTCAATCAAAGACTCTCCAGGTGCTAGTTTAAATGGACTTCAGTCGAGACCAGCGTAGTGTTGTCATCTCCATCGGCAGTAATTTATATTTGGCAGTATGGCTCTGTTCTGGATCCTTCCCACCTCTTTACATGCAGTGACAAAACCAGAGCAAAGAACAGTGTGAAGATGGCACTGGTCTGCTTGTGTCTTGGGTGTTGCTGTTGTTTTCCCCTCTATCAGGTCTAAGTTGGGTCAGGCAGGCAGGGCTTCATCTTCAGGTGGAGACGCCATTGCTTCCCCCTCGACCTACGCACCTGTGGCTCATTTCCCTGATCTTCCAGTTAGTATTTAAGAAGCAGCTCAGATTGTCTGCTTTGCTCATGTGGTAATCAGTCCCTCCTGGTTATCTTCTCAGTGCTAAATATTCCTGTGTCCCAACATTGTCATCTTTGTTTCAGTCCTTCTCCCAGTGGGCCGAGGATTTGCTACCTTCAGAATTCACTCACCTGTTCTGCCTGCTGATTCACTCTTGGAAATCATCCATGGAACAGCCTCTGCTCCACCACCTGCCTGCCCTCCCTCCTGCGACCCCCCACAATCAAGCAGTGCACCGCTCATGCACCAACCTTCCCACCTTCCACAAATAAGCCAGATAATTCATTGAAACCACACTTGGAACTCTTATTTCACCGATCTGCCTGCTCTGGATCTAACACCCATCTCCTCTGTCCCAGTGAACCACCATCAGAGGCTCAAGTTTGTCTCCCAAAACCCATCTCCACTATTCCCTTTTTGTCAGCGCTGTCTCACCCAGAGAGCTTCCCAGTGCCACTCTGTCAGTCTTTCAGATCCAGATTCTTATGTTTTATTTTATTCAGTCCCTGCTTGGTCCTGTGTTTGAGTCTGCATTACCTTTAGCATGTGTGCCTCAGCATAGAGCTGAATAAAGTGAGCCGTGACCCAGCTCAATGGAAAAGGTGTACCCAGGTGAAGTTCAGTCACACTCACGGCAAGTATGTAGTGTAGTTGCTATCTGCGTCCAAGCACTGAATCAATGGCAGTTTTTTTAATTTCTCGTTCTGTGGCTGAATGGAAAGGTGGTGGTAAAAAGGTGGAGGAGCTTTTTTTGTCAATGTTTTGGCTGCATCCATGAAAAGGCTGAAAATATCTAAAATTATATTTAATTTAAAAAGAAAAGAGATTTAAAATATGAAAAAGTCAGAAAAGTCAATAGAGGCAACTGCAATATGTGGGGAAAATGATGAAGAGGAAAATAATGGGTTATTAAAAGAAGAAAGAACAAGCAGGAGAGAAGTTGTGATGGACAAAAATGCAAACAGAGAACAAGAAAGTAGAGAGAAGCCATCAGAAAAAGATCAAAAGCGAGTGTAGAAAAGAGACAGAGGATTTTCATTTACTTCACCAGGAATGCAATTAACATCACTGTGGGTGATGCTTGCTGTAACCGTGGCAACAGAGGATAGAGGTGCTGCGCTGTGGTCCACGCTGAGAACCAAAAATGTGATTTTCTTTCAGGACATTGCATTTTATTTTATTTTTTTAAAGGAAAAATGAAGCAGCTCTTTGTGAACACTAAAGTGACCGGTGTCACCGTGTGTGCGGATGGCTTTTAGGTGGCCTGCATCTTTAAGCATGTTCCCTTCGCAGGAACCTTCTCTGTAGGATTGATTTCAGGCACAGAAGAAGGAAGTCCCTCCTCTGGGAGGAGGGACTTCCTGAACTCATCACAGTATGGATGAGGTTAACTAACAGAACGTCCTAAAAAGTACAGTCTGGCTAAGACATGCTCAAACTGAACTGAACACTTGAGATCTGACCCATCACAGGATTAAGGTGATAAAAATGATCTTCATGACTCTCCCTGCTTCATCCACTGTGAGGTTGCAATAGGGAGTTAAAGGTAAAGTGATCAGAAGCTATCCCCACTACACACCCACAAAAATAGCCCAAATGGGGGAGTTTATTGTTAAGTCCAGTAATTCTATGAGTTGCTAAGGTCAGAGCTACAGATCCAACTACAGATTAGAATCAGATATTTAAAAAAGTCTTAATCTGGCATGTTCTGGAGGAAGATGGTTTAACTGTTTGAGGTCAAAGTCATTATTGAGCATACGTACCCCTAACCCTGAGATATTAGAGGATTAAGGACCTGCCACTGCTTCCTAGCAGAAATGTAGAAAACTCCATTTTCAGGCTCACATTAAGTGATGATAAAATATTCCACAATCTTTTTGCCTCTGAATGGGACTGAACTCCTGTGGCACGTCCAGCATCGGGCAAAAACACTGAAGCCACAAGAGGCTCTTACAGCAGCACATTAATGGTTATCGAGGTAGAACTGCAAGCTCAAAGACATTTGATTGGTGTGATGACTCGGAACAAATCACAGGAACCAAAGACATAATCAACGTGTGCAGCAGAGGCCGGACATGCAGATTGCTCAGACTCGAGCAGGACCTTCACACTCAGTAAGGGATCGTTTTCATATCCACAGCATCCCAGAGGGAAACAGCACCATGAGAGGGCCATTCTGAAATTAACATGGAGGCAATTTCCAGTAGAGGATAACAACAAAAGATAGCTGTGCCATTCAGCAGAGGAGGCATGCAATTTGTGATCGGTCTGTGAGGACAGCAATCAGAGTGAAGATGGAGAGGAGACCTGGAAGGGAGGCCCTCAGAAAAAGAGAGAAAGCGAGAGAAAAGCAGAAACAACTTTCATGTTCACCTGAATGTGGCAGGTTCTTTTTTCCAGGATTTTCCAAGTGAGAAAATAAGCACACAGGTATGACGGAAGCTGCTGATCCCTCAAAACCAGAATGGATCATAGAGATCACAGCAGAACAAAATGAACTCTGGACTCATGCTTAGGGTTTGAACACCACAGAAGAGCAACATGACTTCTAAATACCCTCAAGCCTGAGCGCAGCTATCACTCACACTGTGAACAGAAACAGATTTTTTTTAATGTTTTTACATCCCAATTATTTTATTTTAAAGTGAACACAGCTTACGGTGATAAAATTAATGAACGCACACATGAAGAAAATGTGGATCAGCATCTATGCACAGCCCTCCACTCTAAGCACACTGAAACTGAAGGAAGTGAATTATCTGCAGAGCTGATTTCTGTGAATTAAAATTAGTCAAATAAAAAAACTAAATGAGCAAAGTCAAAATCTAAAAACCACATATTTATGGAGATGTCTCAACTCCAGCCAATATATTTATGCACCTGCCTCAACACATTTCAGATTAACACGTCACTCATACACAGTGTTACTGAGCAACTGGTCACGCCTTCAGTCTGTCTGAATACAGGCAGAAAACTCACAGCTTCTGACTCTGAAGTCAGATGTAGGCATCAGCACCGATAATAATATCAGATAATTGAATCGTTCGCTTAACGCCATCGAGCCCGTGCACCCTGAAGCCTCACCGGCAGAGCCGCCGGGAGCTGACGCTTTACTGCAGGTTTCAATTTCCAGTTTCAACATCAGCCTGATGGTATCAGAGAGGGAGGAGGACGGAGTGATATCAAGGATATTTAATGTCATTTCAAAGAGCAGAGAGAAAGGTCCGGATAAAACCTCACCCAGGAAGTAGACTTACCCCAACACCTCTCTCATGTTGGCTTGGGGGGGGGGGTCTGTCTCACCAGATTTGTGGTACTTTCTGAGACTGACACTCTTTTCAATCTGTGACCGGTGAGCTGTGCAAAGAACAGAGCTCAACTTTTCGTGTGGACATCACTATGACTCGAGGATGTCTGAAAACCACGTTTAAACAATATCACGGCTCTGCGCTCTCAATGACAGACGGATTTCCACTCCATCTTCAAGTGAGGCTGTTCGGAACAACTTTAAACCCTTTTGATTTCCTGCGTGGTCGGACACATCTTACAGAGGAGTTCTGACGGGCCATAAACCGACTCTCAGATTGATTTTTAGGGATTTCTTAAGGAACTGACACAGAGTTTATTGCTCTAAAGTTTTGGGGGGAAATATGTCTGAAAGAAAAACTGTTGAGGACAGTGCACATCAGCAGTTTTAATAAATGATCTGCAGGTTTAATCAATCACTGTGATTCTTACAAGAATTACAGAGGAGACATTTAATTTTGAGAAATATGTCAGGCGCATAAAGCTTTTTCAGCTCAAAAAGTAACCCCTGAAAGAGCCGAGGCACAAATAGAGTGGAAATGGGAGGCACTTAAAAAAAAATTACAGCACAGAGTGCTCTATCGATCCGGACAGTACCGGACCTGACAAAGGAAGAGAGCGCCAGCTCAAGCGGAGTCGATTTCTTGGTCCAGTAACTACTATCACTCCCACACGGATGCAACGCTGTAATAATCACAAATAGGATACTTTGCAAGGAATCAATTCAATAAAGTGCAGCAGTGAAAATGACATTACCAGAGCCCCCGCAGTTAAAAACAATGCTGCCCTTTTTTGTAAATCTTTCTATAAGCAGGGAGCTGGAAATGACTCTTGGTGGGAAAGATTTAGGAAAGCTTTGCCGACTTTGGTTCTGCGTCAGCGAACATTCTGCTGCACTGCAACGTTTGCTGAGCGAGGAGCGTGTTAACGAATGGGAAAAAAAAATGTCTGCCAGTTCCACTCATAGCTTACATTTACACCTAAATCCTCTCAGAGTGTCAGCCACACTCTGAACAATCACACTACTCTTCATTGCCTTTCCACTGGATTCATTTCCACATAGCCGGAAGTTACATACTGGCATGCCAACATGCAGACAGTCAAGCAAACATTCTTTTATTAATCTTCAATACAACCATTTAGTGTGAACTATAACCAGAAATAATTTCCAAGTTATTAAGGAAAAGTTAAGGTGTTAAAGATGAGTTTTGTGCAATCATTTGAACCAGTTTAGACCTCAAACGTGTCGCCATTTCTGGATTTAAAATAGGAACGTGAAAAGATCCTGATCAGATGATTAGAGAGGGAGACTGCTACTGGCCATGTTGGACTTTATATGTATTTAATAGAATTATGAATTTGACCAAATTTGCACATTAGGTTTTGTTAGCAACCTAGCTGCCATATTCTGGACCAATGGACAGGCTGAGGAGTGCTGTACATGAAAAGCTACAGTAAGCTAGAGAAAATCAAAAGTTATTCGCTACAGTTAAGGTTTGATTTTTAAAATGTTGCTTATAAACAAAGTAACAAGACTGCATACGATCAGAGATGTGAGGTTCAAAATTTAAATGCTGGCAGATGAATTTAGAATAAATTTAGTTCTGATTGGGCTCAGCGGTGCCGGGAAGTCAGCACACGCCCACTAGAGAACGTCGGGCCCTCAGACCACCCTAATGAAGTCTGTTTCTGATTGTTTGGTCAGAGACATTCACACCAGTGGCTGCTGGAGGTCATTTTGTAGCTCTGGCAGTGCTCATCCTGTTCCTCCTTGCACAAAAAAGCAGATACCAGTCCTGCTGATGGGATAGGGACCTTCTACAGCCCTGTCCAGCTCTCCTAGACTAACGGCCTGTCTCCTGGAATGTGCCATCCTGGAGGTGTTGGATTACTTGTGCAACCTCTGGGGGTCCAGGTATGGCCTCATGCTACCAACAGTGACACTGACCCTAGACAAAAGTAGTGAAAATAAAACAGCTGGAAAAGATGAGGAGGGAAAAATGTGAGCGGCCTCCACCTGTAAAACCATTCCCGTTTGGGGGGTTGTCTCATTGTTGCCCCTCTGGTGCACCTGTTATCAATTCATTAACATCAAAGCAGCTGAAACTGATTAACACCCCCCTCTGCTACGTACTGAGCAGATCGACATCACATAAGTTTAACTGACTTGATGCTAAACTGTGCTCCTTGAATTTTTTGAGCTGTGTGTGTGTGTGTGTGTGTAAACTCAATAAAAAGATTTCCCACTCACCCTGTGGCCGGTCCTTGTCCTCCAAGCTCGAGTGCACAGCATCTTCCCATCCTGTTCCCAGGACTGCGCTCTTCTGTTGTTCCTGGAATCTGCTGGAGTCATTCTCCCACTTTTGGCTGGGGTCACTGCTCCGAGTGTTCCGATTACTCCGGGGACCACTGTTACCTTCACCTTCCACCTCCTCTCTAGCTCCTCTCTCAGCCCTTGGTATTTCTTCCACCTGCATGCTCACAGGTTAATTCATTTGCTAAAGGGCAGACACACGGTGTATAGATGAAATTGACCAACAGCATTATTGCTTTTTAAAATTCTCTACCTAGATATCACAAAAATATAGTTTTACTAATATTTTTCTTCTAAACAGTCAGCACAGTATCACAAATCACTGCATAGTTCAAAAAATACAAAGTTTCAGTATTTACAAATAACATTGTGCTGGGCAGATATTACAGTAATAAACTGTTTCTGAAGTTATTTTACTTTCAACTTGACTTTTGCACACAGTTTGACGTTGAGGTAATCAGGCTGTTGTTCGGCCGAGCTGCTTCATTTACAAACATGGACGGGGTCGGCGTTATTCTGTCTCTCCACCGTGCTTGACTGAACACAGCTGGATGAGTTTTACTTTCTGTATTCCTGTGAAAAACTTTTATGAAATTGCAGTCTGAAAAGTCAGTGATGGAAAAAAAACAACCCACAAAATTATCTTTGTTGTTTTCTTCTGTGGCGTGAAATCAAGGTGGAAGTGGAGACGCACACAGACACACACAAAACTTATCTGAACCCCAATTTCAGAGAACAAGGGAGAGAAATAATTACCATGAACACACACGCACCCTTTTATTAAAGTGTGGTGAAGACGGTTTATTGAAAGGAAAGAAGTCCTGCTGTTCGAGAAAGAGCGGAGAATTCATCTTTTGCTTCCTGCTCAGAATTCCTGTCAGCACCTTTCAAAAGGTTACGGACACAACGTCATGCACTATTCATGGAGTATCGGACCTTTGTGTGCTGGCTGGTGATGAAAAGGTTGGAATAAGTATAAAATGCATGTTCTTCGCCACTGTGACTAAGCATATGCTTGCAGAAGAATAAGCTTTTGGCAAGATGTTCACACCTCGGCCAACAAGCATGAATATTTCAAAGGAAGTTATGACTCCCGCTCAAATCGACAATACACACTTTTTTGGCTCCTCTTTTCTATCCACTTGTCTCATCTCACATTACAGCTTATTTCAATTTGCTCTTGTTACTCTTTTCATCTTCTCTCCCTGCTTTGTTGGATAGTCTCTTCTTGCCTGCTCGCATTCTCTGAACTTCTGATTTTGTCCTTGCAGACGGTTTCTACAGGTATAAATAAGCTGCATTTCAAACTTTCATAAGCTTTTTATTTTAATAACACACATGCTATTTGTCCTACAGAAATAAGAACGATGCATCAAAAGTGGAAACGTGTACTTTCCAAGTAATATCTCACAGAGCACAAACAGGTTGACAACCTCCTTGTGGCTGAGGAAAATCTATGGTTATACTTGATTGCAATGAATGTTTTCACTTTGGGTGACCAACTGCAAATAGTGGTGTAATGACCAAATGATAGCCCAGAGGTCAAAAACTGCCTGGTGAGAGGGCACTTGTCTCCAAACAATTGCTGTGCAAATCGGACTGACTGCCATCAGTCTCAGACTGATTGATTTGTGAAGGTTTACAAACAATTGCTGAATAATTAATAATGCACTGCAATCAGTTTGAGTCAGTCTGCACTGTGATGCATTTCTTTGTGACAGGACTCCACTCACGCCAGCTGATTGTATTCTGGTTGTAGTCCTACAAGTTGCAGGGAAATTATTATTCAAGACCTTGTATGTTAGGAGAAGGATTTTAAATTCTACTCTAGATTTAACAGGGAGCCAATGAAGAGAAGCCAATATGGGAGAAATATGCTCTCTTTCTAGTCCCTGTCAGTACTCTAGCTGCAGCATTTTGGATCATCTGCAGGCTTTTCAGGGAGCTTTAGGACAGCCTGATAATAATGAATTACAATAGTCCAGCCTAGAAGTAATAAATGCATGGATTAACTTTTCAGCATCAGTCTGAGAAAGGATGTTTTTATTTTTATAAATATTGCACAAATGTAAAAAAGCGGTCCTACATATTTGTTTAATATGTGCATTGAAGGACATATCCTGGTCAAAAAATGACTCCAAGATTTCTCACAGTGTTACTGGAGGCCAAAGTAATGCCATCCAGAGTAAGTATCTGGTTTGACACCATGTTTCTAAGATTTGTGGGGTCGAGTACAAGAACTTCAGTTTTATCTGAATTTAGAAGCAGGAAATTAGAGGTCATCCAGGCCTTTATGTCTTTAAGACATTCCTGCATTTTAACTAACTGATGTGTATCATCTGGCTTCATGGATAGATAAAGCTGAGTATCATTTGCATAATGATGAAAATGTATGTATGTGCATGGTAACAGATCTGCAACACATTTGCGATTTTCTCAGATTTATCACAGTTTGCTGTATTTGTCGTGGTCCTGGGTCTTTTGGACTGTTGAATTCATGTTCATTTAGTATTTTGAGTTATTAGTTACTGTTTGATTTGTTTCCCTTAGTCTTTCTGGTTTCTCCTTACAGTCATGCTTCAGTGTTTAAGCTTTTGTTCTTGAGCTCTTTGTTGTTTAGTTTTCTGTTTGAGTTCAGCATTTATATTCCTTATTCCTGCCTCCCCTGTGTTCCCTGTGCCACCTTGTTAGGTTTTCATCTCCATCTGTGATTTCCTGTTTAGTTACTCCTGTGTGTTATTTTCATAGTCATATGGCTGTATGTCCCTATGTCTTGTTATCAGATTTAGTTCAGCTCCTGTGTCCACTCCCCGTGTTTACCTCATGTGTCATTTTAAAGTCGCAGTCTTCCACACTTCTTTGTTGAGTCATACTGTGTTATGTTTCTTTTCCTCTGTGTGTGTGTGTGTGTGTGTGTGTGTGTGTGTGTGTGTGTGTGTGTGTGTGTTCAGCTTTTGATGTCTTTTGGATTTCCTGCCTTGCCTGAACTTTATACCGTTTGTTTTCTGCCTTTGAAATCTTTTGCTTCACCTCAGTTAAAGTTAGTTTTGTGTTTAAGAATTCTGCATTTGGGTCCACTACCCACCAGAGGTGGCAAAAGTACTGGCATTCTTTACTTAAGTAGAAGTAATGATACTTGTATTAAAAAAAAATACTCTGGTAAAGGTTGAAGTACTGATTCAAGTAAAAGTGAAAAAAGTACAGGCTCTGAAATGTTCTCAAAGTAACAAAGTAAAAGTAACTCTTTGGAGGACGTTTTTCCGGCTATTTTGGTGCGAAGCTAACTGAACCTCGTGCTGTATTAATGTAATAAAATAATATTATTACATGAGAACACCAACGTTATTCCAATCTAAATTCTAGTGAACGTGCTCAGCTTGAATCTTTTATGTAGGACACCGGCAGTGAAAGAGAATTAAAAACAAATAACAAAAAGCTCTATTTTCTGTCACCTACATTTTAGAGGGTGACTCAGCGTCCGCACCTGAACAAAAAATGAGGAAAATCAGGGGTTAAAGTGGGATTCAGCTGGTGGGGGAACCATACGATTGGCTCAGCGTGGGGAAAAGAAACAGCTTTGTATTGTGAGCTCCAGTAAAGTTTGGAGATCAGCTGATGCCTCGACTACAACTTAAGGACATCTGCACTCGGTCCGGCCCGCTGTAACCCCTGAGTACTATAACAAATTATTTGTATTTTGTTACCTCCCACCTCTGCTACCTGCACAGCTCATGACAGTGTTATGACAAACAGTTTGCCAACTGGATCTGTTCAGTTGTACTCTGACAGCAGAATAATTCCATCTTATTAAAGTTGTGTTGACAGTTCCTGTTTTAGAATCATTTCTAAGGCAGGGAGAGTGTAACGTCTTTGCACACAGCTGCAGTAATTTTGTTCATGCGTCAGTCTTCAGCCACTGTTTTCCCTGTGTGACAGCAGAATAAGGTAAAAAGCCTGTAAGGTGTCACCACCCTCTCTAACCTTACACTGTTTAGGAGAAAAGGAGGATTTTGGAAAAGTTTGAGTTTTGGTTTTTTTGTTTGTTTTTGTGTGTGTGTGTGTGTGTGTGTGTGTGTGTGTGTGTGTGCATCAGTTATAATAATTATTTTCTCTCACCGTTCCCTAATTAAGACTTTGTAGAACAATTTCATCAAAATAAAAAAATATATATTCTAATTACCAGCTATCATCACAGATGACAGCTTAAACTTCAGAGGGTTAAGAAAACTGTCCAAATGTGTTTGTTGTGCTCCAAAAAAGTTAGCCACAAAAATGAATGCATCCTCTAAGACACGTTCACCGACATTTAAAAAATAAGTAACTGTAAAGAAGCCTCTGTGTGAACCATCACTTCCCATATCTGTTTTTCATTTCTTTAAGTGACTGCAGTCTGGCAGAATGTGAAAGCTCTCGTCCAGCCTTTCTTAGCTACAGGCTGCCTCTCACATGTGAGGACGGACGTCTGAGGCTAATAATTCTGTATTTGGTGAAAGGATCCCCGCAGGGCTCCGTCTTCTCCGGGGAAGTTACATCCAGTGACAAAGCAGGAGCATCGACAGCTGAAAGTGCCTCTAATCTCCTTCTGCAGACATGAATGGCAGATAGAGATAGCGCTCTGACCAGGCTGAGCTCTCAGGTGAAATAAAGAGACACAAGAAGTCCCAGAGGAGGAGGAGGAAAGGAAGATGTCCACAAGTCTCAGACTAGGGGGACTGGAGGCCTGGTTTCTGTTGCCGGGTAGGCTTTACGAGGATGAGCAGTGTTTTTATTTTGACAAACTGAGAAGATACAGCAACAAATACCATCTAAAACCACCGCAGGACTGAAACAATAAGCTCCTGGTACCTGTGGAATTTTAATATCCTTTTTCACACATTTGCTTCATAGCCTTTAGTAGCTGCAGTCTCGCTGTTGTTGCTACAATTGCTGCTACTCGACATTTAAACAGAAGAAACAAAGTCAGACTAGAAACGTAAGAATCCACTCAGCAAACATTCAGAACCGACCACAGTCTTATATACTGGCCACTCAAGTACCTCATGTGTATTTGAGATAAACATTCATCAGGAATCAAATCATCTCAACTGCTGCAGAAATGTGGCATCTCACATACACACACACACACACACACACACACACACACACAAAAATGTCACATTATATTGTTGACTGCAGCCTTGACTGAACATGGTTACATTTCTCTGTCTTCGTGGTCATGTCAGTTTCCTCTGGCACAGCAGTGAAGTACTGCAGCACTGTGCTGCTTTGCTCTGCTGCTATCTGCTGACGTTCATTTCCCATCTTTTTCTCACCACTGAGGAGAGACGGATGCAGCTACAACTCCAGCTGGCGGCAGATGATGTAACATTTCAGAACCAACAGGTAACCGCTTTTATATGAAAATGAATATTCTCTACATTATTCAGGAGCCAATTAGTAAAGGCAGCAATGTTTAAACATCAATGAATCAGTCACATTTTTAAGAGAAAAACCTGTCAGGAGTCCACAGTGGACTGAATATGAGGCGTGAGCAGGTCCTCACGTGGACTACTGTATTTTTTGTTGTAAGCTGAGTCAAAGCATGCTGCGGATAACACTATAACACAATAACACACTCAATAATATATAATACCTTCCTCTTTCAGCTGCTGCCTTTAGGGGTCTCCACAGCAGATCATCTGCCTCCATCTCATCGTATCCCAGCATCCTCCTGTGTCACACCACTCCTCTGCATGTCTTCCTTCACTACATCCATGAACCTCCTCTGAGGAGTTCCTCTTTTCCTCCTGCCTGGCAGCTCCATCTCCAATATCCTTTGTCCAGTATATCCACTCTCCCTCCTCTGCACATGTCCACACCATCTCAGCCAGTTCTCTCTGACTTTGTCTCCAAACTTTTCTAATCCTGTCCATCCTGCTCACTTTCAATAAAAATCTGAGCATCTTCAGCTCTGCCACCTCCAGCTCGGCCTCCTGTCACTGCCACGATCTCCAAACCATCAATCATAGCAGGTCTCACCACCATCTTGCAAGTCTTCCCTTTCAATCAGTCAGCAATACAT
>JAMQGT020004256.1:0-11210 GCA_024447675.2 Pterophyllum scalare | reverse complement strand
TATTGCTAAATAGAACAAAAAAAAAAATGAAACTACTGGCATAAAAACTGTGATATTTTCTAAATATAATAATAAACGTGAATCTACTGTGTACTCATAGGCAACTTTATCAGCAGCATTCTCGTAACATCACACCAACGGTAACCCTGGTAATGCTGGATATTTTTATCACTTTGATCACAGTGTCATAACATATCCTCAGAGCAATATGATAGTGTGTAGCTGTTGCACAATCTGTCACACCTCCACCTGGTTTTCCTGTCGATCCGTTTTTAGAGGATGGCTAAACCTGTGGCAGGAAGGGAGGAATTGTTGGTTGTGTCCATGTATTTTATTTTAATTTTGTAGTGTTTCAGCTTAGTTTTGTCCAAAGGTCCGGCTCTTCTTTGTATATATTTGTAAGTGTTGTGTCACGCCCAGTTTTAGCTCACTTGTTCTTGATGCCATGTCTCTGCTCTTGGTGAAAAGGCCTTTCTTTTCCTTCCTGGATCAAAATACTTTAACTATTAAATTTAATGCAAAATAAGCTGTTGGAGCGAGTCTGACACTTGTGTCACTGCACAGCTGCGTGGGTAAAGATGAGCCATTGATTCAGTATGAAAATATACTGGCAGCCTTCCAGAAGCTAAATAACACGTAGAGTTATAAACCGTATCCTTGCCCTCGGGCAAAGGGATTTACTCATAAAGAAATAAAATAAATCAAAAGTCACCTGTTAGATAAAACCAAACCAAAGTACTGCATGTTTGTTTTTTTCCCATTATCTGTAGTGAGACTTTGCACTCAGGTGCTGTGATGCTAGCAGGAACCATCTTTACACCACTACGTTCTCACTGAAAAACAGTTTGAGGCTCTGTGCGCCACCTTTTTTTTTGGGGGGGGGGGCTGCCCCACCCCAAGTTCACATGGGTCACCACCCAATGCACCCTTGATAAAAAGGTTGGAAAAACAACACATTCAGGCATTTTGAGCAGACTTGGCTTCATGTCCACTTTGAATTAGAAGTTCATTTGTCTGACGATGTTTCACGAGAGCACACTTCCTGAAAAACGCTGCAGATTTACGTTCGTGGACAAACTCAGATCGACTGAATATTTTTAAAAATGTGTTAGTAATGATGTTCTCGCTAAATAATATTTTTTGTTTCTTTGAGCCTACCTGCTGACCTTTGATCTCCTTTCAGACGTCTCCACCTCCACAAGAAAAGGTCAGAAGTCAAACAGCCGTTCATGCAGTTGGCAGGAGTTTCTCTACTGAAGCCACTAAAAGGCGTCGACCCAGAACCTGATCTCAAACCTGGAGACATTCTTTACACTGGATTACCCAAAGGTGAAGCTAGAAATCCCCCCAACCCTGCTAATTGCCCCTTAGTGCTTCCCCAACTAACATGTTGACTACCTGACTACATCCACAAAGAATCCTACTGTCCCTCATTACAGGACCAGTTACCATTCCGCCGTCCCTCATTACCTTCCCAGTCACGGCCCGACCGTACCTCTTTACTAGGGCTGCAACGATTATTCCAGTAACTCAAATAATTTGATTATATAAAAAAAAACAATAACAAGAAAATCCTGGACACAAATTTGTTGCTTTGATGCTTCGTTTAACCCTAAAATGCTGGGCGATCGCCACTGAAGCACCCGTTACCTGCCTCTACTAGCTGTGAACAGCTTGTTAATACCAAGCGTATCACGGCTGAGGCAGCCGATCAAAGGAACTTTGAATTACCGTAATTACTTCACCGTTTGTCCTATTGGAAAAAACTCAAATGGTTTCTTCCACGCTGTCTCTCTGCCTCTCTCCCTCACTGCTTCACCCGTAAATCATGCAGGAAGCAACAGCATGGAGATAGTAAACAGACAGGAAGCTTTTGAAGAGGAGCTGGTTAGCACTCATCTTTTCCACTATGCAGCCTGATGCTAATGGCTGCATTACTAGCTAACTGTTACAATAACAGCTGAAGTCCTCAGCTGCCCCAATGGCACCTCAGCCAGGCGCCGCTAGCTAGAATCCTGCTGGCTGAAGGTTGGAATTTTGTTCAGTCTGTTCGCATGTTTTGTTATCTGCACAGAGTGCTAGATGTGGAGGAGTACACACAGGAGGAAGCACTTTGGTGAAGTCTACTTCACTGCAGGCTGGCTTTTTAAAGAATAAGTCAGCCTTTTACTATTTTTGCTCTGCGTCTTTTGTGTTTACATTTTGATAGCAGAGCTGTGAGTCTTTTGTTCTGGAGGAAAAAACATGAATTTATTTGTGGAGCATTATCATTTAAATATGCCAATAGTTTATTTTTGAGCAATTTCTCATTTATAGCTACAGCTGAATGTTAATATCGCCATTCAGCTAAAAAATATCGAGATATCATTTTTGGTCCATATTGCCCAGCCCTAACTCGTAGCAGTAAACATCAGTCTGCTGTTGTGCCGTTGCTCAGACTAATTGAAACATCTGGTTTTGCAGTATGAAGTCCTGCTGTGCATTCAGGATCAAGATGATCCAGCCGTTGATGTCTGTAAAAAGTTGTTGGGAAAGTACCCAAATGTAGATGCTCGACTATTCATTGGTGAGAAAAGATTACTTTTATTGACTCATTTTCTTACGTTTTTGTTTTTTTTTCTGTTAGCGGCTAACGTTAGCATTTGATGTCTCTGGTTTTCAGGGGGGAAGAAAGTTGGAATCAACCCTAAGATCAATAACCTGATGCCGGGCTATGAAGGAGCCAAATATGGACTGGTGTGGATCTGTGACAGTGGCATCAGAGGTCAGTTCTTCACCACTGGTGTGATATCTGTCATTATCTTCATTGTTGGTTCTAACACTGACTCCCTTTGTGTTTGTGCGTGGCAGTGAAACCTGACACCCTGACAGATATGACCAATCAGATGACTGAGAAGGTGGGATTGGTCCACGGGTTGCCATACGTTGCCGACCGTCAAGGTTTTGCTGCCACACTAGAACAGGTAAGGCCACACTTGACTTAATAGGAACTCATTTGTTTAATCCTCTTGATGCTAACAAATTCTAATGCTAACCTCTTTCCAGGTGTACTTTGGGACGTCTCACCCTCGCTCATACATCTCTGCTAACGTGACGGGGATAAAGTGTGTGACGGGGATGTCGTGCCTGATGAGGAAAGACGTTTTGGATCAGGCTGGCGGCTTGGTCGCCTTTGCCCAGTACATTGCTGAGGATTATTTCATGGCGAAAGCGATCGCTGACAGGTTAGCATGTTAGCATTAGCACCCGGCTGATGTCGTTTTAAGAGGAGATGAAACTTTAATGATCCCACGACGGGGAAATTTGCACGTTACAGCAGCTCAAGTACAGAGAAGAACAGAATGAGAGCATCAGTTAAGGATAAAATAAAATAAAATACAGATATCAATGAGAGAAAAAACACTATTTTCAGAGCATCGTCACATTTATCCTTTCTCTTAACAGAGGCTGGAAGTTCTCCATGGCGACACAGGTGGCGCTACAGAATTCTGGGTCATACTCCATTGGCCAGTTCCAGTCTCGGATGATCAGGTGACCTCACCGCTTATTACTGACTGGCCACTGATGATTTTTAAATGTTTTTCCCTCCATTTCTTCAAGTTTCTCTTCAGCAAGTTTTTTATTCACATTTATTGTGTTGTTTCTTTGGCTTGTTGTTAAGTTGATGAAACTAAAAACAGTTAAACCACCTTATAACTTAAATATGTTTGAATTAATGGGTAATATATATTTATTCGGCAGGTGGACGAAGCTGAGGATCAACATGCTTCCCGGCACCGTTCTGGAGCCCGTTTCTGAGTGCTTCCTCGCCAGCCTCATCATTGGCTGGGCGGCCCATTATGTGTTCAGGTACACAGCGGATCACACAGGAAGGAGGTCATCGGTGGGCGGGGCAGGTTTTAAAGAGGGGAACGATTATCATTTTGTTCTGATGCCAGAACACCTATTAACAAGTTAAAGATTTATCACCTGGACGTCATGCAGAGAAACTTTATTGATCGTGTGTCTGTGTCTTTGTGTGTGTGTGTGTGTGTGTGTATGTTTTAGGTGGGACATGATGGTGTTCTTCATGTGTCACTGCCTTGCCTGGTTTATAGCCGACTACATCCAGTTGACCGGAGTTCAGGTAACATCACATACTTTTAATTTGAAAGGTCAATTTTTTAATTTACATTTTCATTTTTAATTAAATTCAAAACACAAATTTGAATCTGCCAGTTACAAATGTTTTCACCCCATCAAAATGTTTAAGACTCTTATTTTGGACGTATTGATTTTAGAGTGACCTTTTGTTTTGTTTTTTTAATGAAAAACTTTTGTAGTATCAGACTAAATCTTTTTTTTTTAATAATTTGGTTTTGCTTCTATTTCGATTGGAAATATGACACTTATATTTTGACATAAATTTGTTTGAACCATGTGTATAAATGTCCTTTGTGAGCTCCAATTTTAACAAGAACAAACTTAAGCAGGTCTCAGATTGATTTGAGAATAATATGGAAAAAAAAGGTTATTTCTTAAATTTCTGGTTTTATTTAAATAAAACCGTGACAGAAATTAATAAGAAAAAATCTTACAGTTTATTGCAGATTTAAGAAAATAAAAAGTTGAATTTAAATAAAGAATAAAAGCAGAATAAAATATAAATAAAATTTTAGAATAGAACAAAAAGATGACAATAAATGGCTCAGGTTCAATAATCATGAAAATGTTACATTTATTTTTAAATGGACCAAAAGTGGAACAAATTTAAGAAAAAGTTAAAATGAAATAAACAAAAACCCAAACAAGGTATTGACTGATTTATATATCGATGACATCACCACAGGGCGGCCCTCTGTGCTTCTCAAAGCTCGACTTTGCCGTCGCCTGGTTCATCCGGGAGTCGATGGCGGTGCAGATCTTCCTGTCGGCTCTGTGGGACCCGACCATCAGCTGGAGGACCGGGCGCTATCGACTGCGCTGTGGCGGCACCGCCGAGGAGATCCTCGATGTGTAGTTACCTCGGTGACGGGCCACACCTGCCCCCACCCTCACCTCCTCATTACAGAGGGGAGGGGAAGAGACTGTTTTTGGTTTTGCTTTTTTTTTATGAAGAAAAACTGAAGAGTGCGTGCGCGAGTCTGTGTGTGCGTGCGTGCGCGAGTCTGTGTGTGCGTGCGTGCGCGAGTCTGTGTGTGCGTGCGTGCGCGAGTCTGTGTGTGCGTGCGTGCGCGAGTCTGTGTGTGCGTGCGTGCGCGAGTCTGTGTGTGCGTGCGTGCGCGAGTCTGTGTGTGTGTGTGTTTTTAATTATTTATGTTTCTTTTGGTGCTAAAAAGCTAAATGACGCCAGAACAAGGGGGACAGAAACCTGGGAGTGATACCTGGCATTCAATCAGAAGATGGTGAGCCAGTCAGAACAGAATAGAAGAAATACTCTCACCTAGTTGGCTGATATTATGTTCTATGGAAGTCAATAACAGGCATGCACTCATTTTGCTCTGAAAGTCATTTGTGCTGTCAAAAACAATCACGAATGCAGGTGTCAGATATAAAAAAAAAACAAAAACTTTATTCACACTCATTCTGCATAAAGGAGGAAGAACGTCTTTGAAGGAAACAAAGCAGAAGGTCAGCGGGCTGCTCTGACTGGATGAGCTGAAGCCTTCTGGTTCTGGAGTCACAGAGACTTGATGAAACTGGTCTTCGGCTCCGGAGCTGTCTTCAAATAAAAGTGAATTATCTCGATATTTTTGCGTCACTACAAGAAAAAAAGCTTCTGTGCAGCTTTAAGATGAAAACGAGCAGCTGAAGGACTTCAGGTGTCTGAGTGTCTTTAAAAAATACAGAAAAAATCTGCATTTCACAGACATGGACACGAGTTTATTAATAATGCCATCATTAATTTATTTAAAAATACACCTGGTAATTAAATGAAATCATCAGTGTTATTTTGTCATGCAGCGCAAAGGTACGAGAAACTGTGTACAAGAAATTGCCACAAAATCAACACATCAGCTAGAAAATCAAAAGATTAAATACAAATCTGCAAATTAAACACTCTTTAGTCACAGATGTGAAATGCACATCATTATTTATTTAAAAATTCATTGATATTAAAACTAATCTGTCATCAGAAAACAAAGTTGTAATCGCAAAAAGACCCCACCCCAAAAGTAAAAACATCAGATTGACATGTTCTAAGTATCAAACTAAACTTGTTTGGGAAAGTAGAAAAAATAGTCCAATGAGAGCAGAGGACTTTTATGGGAATGTCTTTTTTTTTGTGTTGATGTAATTCCTGAAAACACACCTGGGAGTCGAGCACTGAAAGAATTCCAGTATTTTTGTGATGATGATGATGAGTGGTCGCTGCATTTCATGAGTTTGTCCAAAAAACAAAAAAAAGGACCAAAAATCGACATTTCTGAAGTTTAGTTTTCAGTTTGAATACTGTGTGTGTCTGTGCGTGCGTGTGTGACAGATAAGCTGTTTCTTAAAGTCGTGTTGCTTCGCTGTTAGCATTTAGCTGTTACCGTAGCCACTCGGTGTTTGGTTGATGACATCACTCTGTCGGACGAACCCACATGGCCAATCAGAAGAATCTTTGTTTATTGTTATTTTTTCTAAAACTGTAAAAATAGGAACAATAAAATTTTGTCCTTTTGAAGCTGCAGTCAGGGTGTGAGTGTTCTGTGATTGGCTGGGATTTAAAGAGTGGGTGGAGCCATTGGCAGTCAGATGATTTTATTTATTCAGTGATTCATGCTACAACTTCCTGTCAAACTTTCAGAATAAATAAAAATTAACAAACCTTGTTTTGGAGCGAGTGCGGCTTGGCCCCGCCCCCTCCAATCATGCACTGGTCCATATTAAAAATATTTCATATAATAACAATAAAGTCCCACCAGCTCCCACAATGCACCACGACTACTTTACATCAGCAGATACATTCAGGTACAAAAACAGTTTGATTTTAATAAAAATAATTTCAAAATAAAGTACCAACATTTTAAAAAATTCAAACTTTATTCTGAAAGGGCCAACCCTATTTTTATGATTTCATGTCTTCACACACGCACACAAACCAGAGTACCGCGGTCGTTTTTATTAATTGATTTATTGTTCAGCCAAGAATGTAGATAACTGTAACCAAATTTTTTCAAAATCTTTGCAGCAAATTTTTGACTTATTTTCAAAGGCAAAATTGGGCGGGGTTTTGTCCATTTGTCATTTAAAATTTGTTTTAATGTGGGTGTGGTTTGGAGAAGAGCTATGAGTGCGGATTTATTTTTAAAAACGAGTGTGTTGACATGAAAACATAAAACTACTGTAAATTTTCCCAACTTCTGATGTCATAAAACATTCAAACTTCAAAGAAATTATAACAGTTTGGAAGCCATTCAAACAGGAAGTGATGTCATAATGGGGTAAATGAGTTGGTCCAATTAAAAGGCACGCAAACTTTGGCTTATTTTGACCCCGCCCACCAACCATGCTTCTCACATAGTAACATAAAGTGAAAAAAAACTCCAATCATTAAAGGTTCTAAAAACGAAGAAAAACTAATTTAAAAATATCCAATTAAAAACTGTAAATTGTAGTTCACACACATTTTATTTTTGATGAGCTGAAGTAAAAATTTAATCAGAAAATAAAATAATCATTAGCGGTGGGCAGGTCAGAGGTCAGAAGGCAAACTGGGAATTGGCAGCTTCCTGTTTTTTGTGGCTTTTTTTCCCTGTTAAAAAAATTTGCAAGAAAAAAAATCCAAACAGGAAATTAAACAAAAATATTAAATATTTTTTAATCGAGCAAAAATAAAAATAGGGAGTGAATTTAATTAAATTCGTAAACAGAAAAAAACAAGATGGGACATTTGAAGCTCAACCAATCACAGCTCAGTTCAGTACACACATATATTTATATACACACACACCCACACACACATAAATACCCCCCCCCACACACACACAGAAAGCCTTACACATTGTACAGTATAAATACATTCATGAGTTAAAAACCCGCCCACAATGTCGAACAAAACGAAAAAACAAAGTGGAAAAATTCAACAAAAAAAAATCCAAAGACACACGAACATAACCCGCCACCTAACGCCTCCAAACACCATGTACAAAACCAGAACCCAGCAGAATAATCCAGAAAATAAGGCACAGAAGAAGGTTTGAGATCTCAGCTTAACCCTAAAATAATAAAAATAAAAAATTCCAGCCAATCAGACAACAGCATGTGGAGAGGCTGAAAATTCAAAAACAATGAGTGAAGTTTGTGTAAACCGACAAAATAAAAGTCTGAAGTCAAAAGAAAAAAATTGGGATCTGAAATTCAAACATTAAAAATCAAATTATTTTATTTATTTAAAAAGAATATCAAATAATTTAATTTTAAATAAAGATAAATTCAAAATAAACCTTTGATAAAAGGCAGATGTTTCTTTTCTTCCTGATATTTTTCATCACATTAAACACAAACTCGCGTCACCTCCATAATGGACTTCATTACCCACAATGCACTGCTACTCAGTCGGCTCCGGAATGTGCTCTGTAACCTCTGTAGTCATGGCGACAGCCCTCGGTCGTGACATCATCCGTCACCATGACACGAGGCTGTTCATAGGCACAGAAAGCTCTCCCCGTGCTCAGAGGTCAAAGGTCAGATGGTGGACTTGGAGAAGGAGACCCGGAGGTGCTGGTTGTGGTCCAGCTGGTGGTCGTGAAGAGTGATCAGAGCCTCGATGGCCTCCTCCACTGACGCCAGCTGCATCAACGCCATCTTCCGGTCCTTCCTGTGACACCAGAGGAAGTGACATCATCAAGCACAAACCAGCAGGAAGGATGATAATGGAGGGAGTACAAATACATAAAAAATTTATTCGTTTGAGGAAAAAAAAAAAAAATTATAATATAATTTTGGAAATTAAAACTATTATGTTTAAAAATATTTTAATACTTTTAATTTTTTAATAGTGGACCAAAAAAGTGGCCTTTACTATTTTTTTTTAATAAATCAGATAATTTTGCTTTGTTCTGATGGGTTAACAAACGCAAATTGTTGGGCGGAGTTTCATCACTACTTACTGGAAAAACTTGAAGGCTTTCACCGTGAATCCATTCGAGGAAAATAAATCCTTTAATGCTTCCTCACTCACTGAGGAGCTAGGAAACAAGGAGACAATGAAGGACAAAGGCATTAAAATGTTATTAAATATGTTCAACTGCGTCAGTCCTCAAACAAGAAGAGGGAGGGGTCTTACGGGATGTTGGACAGGTGCAGCGTTGCCGACGGAGGGAAGATGTTGTTGAAGTTTTTTGAGCCCGGCTTTTTGAAGCGATGGAGGGCGGAGCCTGAGAAGTCCCGAGTCAGCACCTGCTCTTCTTGCCCCGCCCCTCCACGAGGCAGCTGCACCACCGGGTGTTTGGACAACGTCACCCGGATCACATTACCATGGAGACGCTGACCATTCAGGTGACTCATTGCTGTCATTGAAAAGTTAAAGAAAAAAATACTTTAATAAATAATAAAAAAATAAGACAATTATTAAATTAAGAATATTTGAGATAAAAAGAAATTACATATAAATATCCACCATTTTTTCCACTTGTATATCCACAATGTATAATATTATTGCATATGTATTTTTCTTAATTAGTCTTCAATTAGAAATAATTTTTTTCATATTTTCATTCATCCATCCTCTTCTGCTTATCCTGTTCAGGGTCGCAGCAGGGTGGGGGGTTGGGAGGGAGGTAGCTGGAGCCTATCCCAGCTGACATACGGCAAGAGGCAGGGTGCACCTGTACAGGTCGACAGCCTGTCGCAGAGCCAACACAGAGAGACAGGCAACATCCACACTCACATTCACTATGGCCAATTAACCTAACCCTTGTAACTGCATGTCTTTGGACTGTGGGAGGAGACACGAGAGAGCGAGAGGTCTGCCCGAACACATGTGATCATTAATTATTATTATTAAATATTATTAATATAAATCACAACTTGATCCTAAACGGCTCATAGATGTGAATGTGAGTGAATGATTGTCTCTGTGTTAGCACTACGACAGGCTGGTGACCTGTTCAGGTGTGTCCCGCCTCTCGTCCTATGACAGCTAGGATAAAAACAGTGGAATTTATTTTAAATAATGAGCTTGAATGAATTTGAATGTTTCGGACCGAGTTGAGCCTGAGTGGCGTCGCTCATCTGAACGAGAGCGTTTTCCTTCTTATTGAAGAGGATTTTCACTCTCTGAACATCTCCGTAAACACCTGAAAACACACCACACACAAAACAAAAACAAAAATCGATCAAATCTGCACCAAAAACGTCACAAACACGTTAAATATAATCTTTTCTTACCGAACAGGATGAAGAGGCAGTGAGGCGTGACACTCTGTAGACATAAACAGTACCAATAAAGTTAGTTCAGTGTGCTGTGTTCTGATTGGATGGTTACCGTGTGAGGAAGCGTGTGACCTCTGACCTCTGGGTTCAGGTTGGACACCAGCAGCACTGAGTGAACAGCAGGAGGTGTCATCTGCAGTGAGACGCGAGGATGAGACACCAGTGAGCCGGGGACGGCCGCCATGGACAGACCTGAGGATGGAGAATCAAAACTTTATTTAAATCGTCTCAGAACTGATGCTCCGCACCTCCTGATGTGTTCACAGGCGTTGGGATTATTCTGAATCACGCAGAGAGCAACAATGACACATGGAGCCACCTGTAAACGTTCCTCTGACACTCACCTGTGTGTTGGTGGAAAGTGGGAGGGAATGCTGCTGCTCCATAGGGAGGCAAGGCTACACCTGAAATGCACATGGGTTGGTTTATAAGCTCCGCCCCTAAACAGTGGCTCTGAGGTCAGCATGGAGTTATAGAAATGACACCAGGGCCCTCTTCCAGGAAGCAGGTTTAGCTCCAACTCTGAGTTTGTTAACCCTAAAATGAGGAAACTCGGGTTTTCTGTTCCAGAAAGAGCTGACTCCAACTCTGGGTCAGTTACCATGGTAACAGACTCTGTGACCCTAACCTGGCAGGTTTTATCCAACAAACTCTGAGTGTCTCTCTGACTCCTCCCTCCCTGCTGCACCTGAACCACCTGTCTGACCCTCCCATTCATGTCCTCCTTCATAAAGTGTCTGTCAGAGCGTCAGAGGAGTGAATTCATCTGCAGACGTTTATGTTCCTACGAGCTCTGAAATCCCAGTTAG